>JADLZK010011350.1:0-174522 GCA_015847255.1 Hyparrhenia diplandra | reverse complement strand
AGAATAATGGCAGGAGCTCTGCCTCAACCGGGACGTAGAAAACCATGCAAGAAGGTGGCCTGGACATGGTGCAAAAACGCACCCGTAGCGCCAACCCACCCACACACGACGCGGAAGAGAACACACAAACTACCACGAAGTCATCGTTGCTGCTTGATTGGCGAGGCAATCGCCAGCCCGACTTCCCATGACGGACCCTAGACAACCAAGACGAAGACACGCAGACGGCCCGCCGAAAGGCCACAACCGGTCATCGTTGCCCGGCAAATGAAGAGCAGCTCCGACTTCCAATCCTCGATCCTTCGCCCCTCCCCGCCTCTTGCTCGACTCTCTCTCGCGCACTCGGGCGACGAAGGAAGGGGGGGCTCGCCCTCGTGTCATCGTTGCCCGCCCACGCCCCCACGCAGCTAGCCCGACTTCGCCCGCAAACCCTCCACACGCACACCGGACGCCCGAAGATGAAGAGCAACAAACCGAAGACGGAAGTCATAGCCCGGACGAAAAGCGACGCCTCGGGAAGGGATGACGTCGGGACGCCACCGCCGCCGCCCAAGATGGACCGGGGCTTTCGCCCAATCGGGAGCGACGCCCTCAACAGGGGCAGCCGGCCGAAATCGCGCCCGTCGCTAAGGCTTTCGCCGCAGATCCTCGCATAATGTCCGTAGGACCGGGAACACCCGCCGCCGCCGCCGCTGCCGCTGCCGCCCGCCGGCTGTTTCCACGACTTCCCTCCAGAGGGGCATCAACGCTGGCCGGCCGGACGGCAAATGTAAGTAAATCAAACCGCCACTCCGGACAAAGCCCTCGGAACCGAGCCTCGCCACCCTTGCCGCTGCGTGTTATAATCTTTCGCACGCCGCCAAGAAAGGCCTCATCCGCCCCGGCACCCCACAGTTACAAGGCAGCCTTATCCAAATTGCCGGGGTTTGGCCTCGCGTGCCCCACCATCATGGAGGGCCGCCCCACAGTGCCGTAGGACCATGGATCCCGGGCGGCTCCAGGGTCCGCAGCTCGAGCGGCCCCACCCGCGCCGCCCCCCACCCCGGAGGGTCACCCTGCCTCCCGGCCACTGGGACCGAGCCACGCCGACCCCGCAACACCGAAGCCTCCAAATATGACCGCACAAGAAGGCCTAAGATCACAAAGAAAATAAGAAGGGTCGCCGAGGGAGGGGCAAAGCAGAGAGAAAGCCACCCCTAGCGCCCCTCCCGACCGGTCGCCAAGACCACAAAGACCCGCCGCCCACCACGCTGTCACGACGGAGCCGCCAGGAGCCTGATCCGCCACCTGGCACCTGATCCGCACCTCGTGGGACCCGCCGGCGAGCTTACCGCCCGCTATCGCCATCATGGGCCGGGAGGGGACGGGGGAGCGCACGAGGAAAGAGGAGAGTCTCCCCCCCGACCGCCGCTCGCTACGGCCGGCGCCAGCCGGCGCCGGCGTGCGGCCAAGCAAGTTGGCCTTCCCCGCCGAGCTCCACGCAAAGCCACGCGCGAGGTGAGGCGCCGCCGGCCACCCGCCCGCCGCCAAAGGGAGGGAGAGGCCCCGCCGCCGCCATCCTAGCCGCCCAGCGCCGTCGTGCGGCGCCAGCTCAGCCTGGCGCGGCGCCGCTGGAGGAGGGGGGAGGAGGGTGGCGGCGCTTAGGGTTGGGGGGGCCCCGTGCCGCCTGCGTGGGAGGCGACGCGGGGTGGGAGGCCAAAATCTGTCCGCGTAGGTCCATTATCTCCGAGAGTCAATCGGCCATAACTAACCAGCACCCGTATAAATGTGCATTAATCGATCCTAACGTGTGCAGTTGGGCTGTGAGCTGTGACCTGCGATCATGACATCGTATAGGACCGAGAGGGTGGTCCACCCAACCAGTCTTTTGACGTTAATAGTACTCACTCCGTTCCACAATACTTTGCAATTCTTTTTCACTCATATAAACTGTGTTTGACCTCTCGCCTTATTCAACTTTTTTAATAAATATTATCACTTTTGTTATGACTTATTACATCACTAAAGATATTGTAATGACGCTTTTATTTGTTTTATAATTTACATAAAAATTTGAATAAGACGAAAGAAAAAACACACAGTTTATATGAATCAAAAGACAAGTATGATGGAACAGATGGAGTAACAAAACATGGTTTTACGATCATACTCCCTCCGTCCCAAAATGTTCGCCGCTTTCGCTTCCCGAGAAAAAACGCGGCAATTATATATTAAAAATATAAAATATTTATGCTAAGTAATTAGTATCACCGGAAAGATTTTTTAAGTCTAGTTTTTTATCAAATTTATTTAAATATTTAAATGTTACACGTATTTTCTATAAACTTAGTCAAAGTTGTGGCATCGAAACCAACGGCGACATCAATTTGGGACGGAGGGAGTACAAGATACTGGTGGTAGTATAGTCGTACTTGGCTTCGATAGATAGAATATACTTTCTCCGTTCTAAATTACAGTCATTTTGGCTTTTCTACATGTATTTCATTATTTCTTTTTTGCTAACTAGGTGCATAGCAAAGCAATATATTTAGAAAAGCTAAAATAAACTAGTAATTTGGAACGGAGACCAACCCGGAGGGAGTAATTTGGAATGGAGGGAGTATTAATCATTATCATCAGCCGATAGACTCTTTTTATACGGTTTTGTTCAAATTTCTTTACCGTCAAATATGCACCTGCGAAAATAGCTTTTTAATTTAAAAAAATAAAGCCAAAATTACTTAATGGTTGCTTAAGGCTAAACTAATTCAGGTGTTTATAGTGTATTTTATTTTATTTTTAATAGCGAGTCTCTAGTCAAAGTTCGTTTTTTTTGATTCGCGCGTGTTATATTAGATGGACGTGGGACCCCGGGAGAAACTTGATTCCATCTGGTGTCCAGCTACGACGACTGACCAATTTGCAGCATTTGCTATCCAAGGTAGCATATGTAAGTCCTTTGCTTTTTTCCATGACCCTGACGTACCACACTAGCTTCTCTATCCGTCGTTAGTTTTGTGACCAGACATCAGAGATTACACCGTAGACTATGCATGCGGGCATCGCAATCTACAACATCAAACTAATAATAAATCGAAAAGGGAGCTGCCTAAACTTGGACTATTTGGGCTAACTGAATAAAGATAACTTTCTACTAACATGTTCAACCCACGCGTGCAGTCCTTGTTGAGCATGCATGGGATGCTTGGACTTCTGGTTCTCTTGTTTGGTTCCAAACCTCCAATGGCATTGTGGGTCTTCATTAAAAAGAGACAACAACGAAAAAAATAGAGCACTGTGGCCTCTGGGTCTGCACTGGATACGTTCTCACACGGTCTTAGTAGTTCTTGGAAGCACTATTGCTACTGCTCCATCCGCGTTTGACTCCTCTTGTGTAACCGTGTGCACGCACACGCTCCACCAGCAGAGACCGGACGCGCGCGCTGTTTGCTTGCGCGCGTTCCCTTCTCTTCCCATGGTCTCCGGTCCTGAATCCTGATGAGAACCGGCATTGCTGTCATCGCAGACCAGAGAGTATCGTCAGCGTGATGCAAGAACGTTGCAATAAGCTTGTACTAAGTTTGTTTTCTCTCTGGAACGTTTTCTCTCTGGAACGTGCTTTTCTCTGGATACACCGTACCGTACGCTGACTGGATTGTTTAGATGAACTTTATTGGATCCACGTGGAATGGTCACTGCATGTTGTCCACTTCTCGTGTACTGGTGCCAAGAAGAACCATCCTCTTATCTGGGTCTAGTTGGGCTCAAATGTGTAGGTGTCCTGGGCCAAGGGCATGCTTACTTGATTCAATGTGCTATCTTGCGTCTACTCTATCTGCATTAGCCTTAATCTGCATGCATGTCCTCTCAGCCTTCTGACACTGCTTGCCCTTGCGTCATGTCCAGCCAGCAGCAACAGCGACCGGTCACGACGAGCGGAGCTGACCTGGCCGCGGCGGCACGAGGTTGTGGTCGGCGTGGCGCGTGGCCTGCTCTACCTCCACGAGGACGCGCACACGCCCATCATCCACCGTGACATTAAGGCCAGCAACATCCTCCTCGACGACCGGTGGGTGCCCAAGATCGCCGACTTCGGCATGGCCCGCCTCTTCCCGGAGGCCGGCGATGGACACTCTCGTGTCCATACCCGTGTCGCTGGCACAAACGGGTATATGGCGCCCGAGTACCTCATGCACGGCGACCTCTCCACCAAGGCCGACGTCTTCAGCTTCGGCGTGGTTGTTCTCGAGATTATCTCTGGCCGCAAGAACTCCTCCTTTGTCCCGCCCCTGGACGCCGAGGCCGACAGCCTCCTGGAATATGTACGACGCACTCCTATTCCTCTATGCACTCTGTCTATATGCAATCCTTTCCTCAAGCATCCTCCTCATGGCTTAGCTAGCTTACATTTTTTTAATGGATTGATGCAGGCATGGAGATTGTACAAGAAAGGTCGGAGCCTGGAGTTGCTTGACCCCGCGGTCAAGTCGTCGGCGGTGCCAGAGCAGGTCGAGCTGTGCGTGCGGATCGGGCTGCTGTGCGTGCAGGCCGACCCGCGGCTGCGTCCGGACATGAAACGCGTGGTGATCATCCTGTCCAAGAAGCAGAGCACGGTCGAGGAGCCCACGCGGCCGGGGGTGCCCGGATCGCGGTACCGGCGGAGGCCCCACGGCCTGCGCGCCTCGCACTACTCTGCCGGGTCATCGTCCGGCACCAGCTCGCCGTCTACGTCCGCAACATCGCACGCGTCAGCGTCGGCATCGGCCTCCAACGCCATGACGACGTCGAGCACGCACACCATGACCATGAGAAGCCAAGGCTTGCCCTCGCACCGAGAAGAAGATAACGAGTCGTAGCAGTAACATGGCGAGCCCCAACTGTACATTTGTCTATTCTTTCCCTTTCTCTTCAGTTTGGTGTTTATTTATTATTCCAAGGATGGGATTGCAGAGTAGGTATAGATAGATGGCATGATTGTTTTGCTAGCTCATAGTCATAGGGTCTGCTTATTGGATTTCGTTAGGTTGCCGCTGACGATTAAAGCTATTGATCGGTCCATATGTGATAGACTTCAGGCAACAACTGTGTATGTAGGGTGTGTTTAGAAGCCAAAATTTTTTGGCTGAAAATTCCTATCACATCGCATTAATGTAGCAGACGTTTAGTTTGTTAGTGGTAAATATTATCCTATTATGGCGCAACTCTCAAAAAGAATCGTCTGCATCTAAACTGCAGCAATTAGTTTTTATTTTTACCTAAATTTTATAGTGGCCGTCGTTTTTTTAGTTATTCAATGTTTTCATGTGATAGGATGTGATGGGAATGCAGGAAATTTTTGGAGTAAATTTGGGCTTCTAAACACACCCATAAAAATGAGAAAGATAAAGAGCAAATTCTCTTAATGCCGCTGCAAATTATATGGGTCATTAAAGTGTGTGTATGATGTATCCTATCTGCCACTTATCACACACCGTTTACTTGCTCGAATCATTGCGGGGTGCCCAGCCCTCGTACTGACAAGGTGCAACATAACATTGAGAAATATTTATGCCTACACCGTGCAATGGGCCACCAGCCAACCTACTCAGCCCTCACACATGAAAAGCCACCTAGGGCCAAGGCGGAGCCGAAAATTATTTGCTTAGATTTTTTGCAATGATTTAACCATACACACTATTCTTTCCATGGCAAACGACCGTGGCAGCGAAACCAAGAATTAATCGTAAAGGACCAGCCAAAAATAAAATATGAATTTATGTGATTTTGTTTTAGAGAAGTCATGAAAAATATATGACAAAATCTTTCATTATATTTTTTCTAATATAGATTATTAAATTATATGTTCCATAAACGAATTTATTATGATGGGGGAGGGGGGCAATGGCCCCTGCTGCCAGCCCCCCAAGCTCCGACATTGCCCAGGGCGACATGGTAAAAAAAGTCATTCCAAACTTCTTATTTTTGTTTAATTAAATTGATTCAGCTTATTCAGGGTTATTTTGCATATACTTAATTGTAGGTATAAAGTATAATGGACAAAATTTTCCAAAATTACTACTCCAGGTGTGGATATTTGCATTAATTATGTCTCAAAGCCATGATAATATATATGCATATGTATAGTTATTTTTGTATATACTATATTTTATATTTTTAATCGTTTTATAAACTTTGTTGACACTTGATGCCTCGGAGGATCCCCTCACCCCCACCTCCCCACAATTTATGGATCCTGACTCCATCCCTGTGTGTGTGGTGCGGTGGTAGGAGGCGGTACGTGTCAGACAAAATGTTGATTTTTAATCTCCAAAGATGCACTTGTGTATAATAAACTGAGAATTAAAGGAGTGTTTGGCACAACTCCTTCTGAGAGGCTCTTTCAGAAGAGCCAGGGTCATTTTAGAGGAGCCACAATTTGAGGCTCCTCCAAAACAGCTCCGGCTTTTTTGTTTTTTTTTTAAAAATAATTGCTTAAAAAAACATTTTGCAGTGCTCTTTTTTTGAGGAGCCAAAGCGGAGCCAGGCCGGGGAGGAGCCACTCCCAAATAGGCACTAAATCTTTGTAATTATAGTGGTTATTTTTTTTAAAAAATATTAGTTTTATCATTTCTAAATGATTTCTAAAAAGTATAAAAGTCATTTTAGGTACAATTGAATTGTTTATAAAAATCATTTTTAAGGATAGTGGACTTAACAAAATCGACTATAAAAGTTAATTTACAGGGGGCGATTCTCTTAGACAACCGCCCCTAATTTTTCAGAGATGAGAGGTTAAAGCCGTCTCTAAAATGACTAATTAAACAATTGATGGCACCATAATGATTTTGATAACTTGAGCCCTAGAGGTTGTTTGACCGTTTGTAAAATTTGTTTGCATGATATATAGTGGCTTTTTGATATTATGTATATAGATATAAATAATATAAAAGATAGAGATTGAGATAAAAAAAGTTTAATATAGAACAAGCATATAGCAGATAGACTTGTATTTCTCATCAAAGAAAGTAGCTTAAATACACATAGATTATACATAATGTAGAAGACACATTTAGCAGAAATAAATAACAATGACCAAAACATTATTATATATTCAAAAACTTTCCACGTGATTACCATTCGAACAAAATTTTACATCTGTCGTCATCTCTGTTCTAATAGTTTCAGAGTCGGACTATGTGTCTTTGTAGAATGTGTGCTATATTCTAACTCATATTATGAGTGAAAAGACATGTTTGTAGTAGTGTGTAGAGAAGAGAAGATAAGGGAGATAGAGATACAAATTAAGTTTGATATAGGACAAACATGTACTCCAAGAAATACACACGATAGACATAATACTTAGGATCAAAGAAAGTTGCTTCAATACACACAGATTAGACATATAAAGTAGAAAGATACATTTGTAGCAGAAAGAAATAAGAATGATCGGAACATTATTATATAAAAAAGCACGCGGTAATTCCATCATCACGCACGTACCCCACACTAGCAGTTCCTCTGTCTGACTGATCAGGAATAGCCCAGTCTAAGCTGAAGATCCAGACGTTCTTCAGTGCCATCGCCATGACTGCACGCTCCCATCCTCAACTCCAAGTTCTTCCCCTCGGAGTATTCATTAGTCGTCGCGGCGGACGATGTCGAGGAGAAACGGTTGTTGGCTAATGGAACAGCAGGCAAGCCTCCATCGCTGCTGCTGGCAGTGGCAGTGCCGCCGCGCGCTAGCAGCGACGACAAGCTGAGCCCAAGATCAAGAACTGTGCAACTAGGGTTGTCGTTAGGGTTGGATGGGGGAGCAATACAGTGTGACATGTACTGTTGGTGGATCAGCCTGGCCCTGTCCAACCTGTGGACGTTCATGTGGCCTCCCAGCCCTTGTGCTGACCTGAACTCCTTCTTGCAATACCCGCAGGTGTAGGACGACGACGATGATGAGGGCGACGACCTTACCTGTGGCGCCGGCGGCGGCCATGAGGAGGTGAAGTTGTCACTGCATGGCGGTTGTTGCTGCTGCAGCTTGATTTGGCCGTCATCTACTCTTTCCATAGCTAGCTAGTCGAGTGGCGCGTGTAACTACCTTCCTTTGAGCAATGGACAGATGGAGGGGGTGCTATAAATCAAAGCTGAGCTAGTTGAGCTAAGAAGTGAAGGGTATGTGTATATATATACACACATCGAAGCACAGTGAAGGCAAAGATAGAGGTAGCACACATGCATGCTACTTGCAGGACTCCAGAATACGTGATGAGCTAATTGCCACAAAGAGATAGGTAGCGCGTTGGAATTTTTAGAGAGGAAAAAAATAATAAAATGGTCTGCAAGCAAGCGTCCATCGGTCCATGCGTCCCTGTCCGGGCCCCGCGCTCTCCTCCCTCTCCCCGCTGCTGCGAAAGCGACACACAGACGTGATCCATCATTCCATGAACTCGACCTGCTGTCTCCGATTCTCAAACTTTGCTAAGAGACGACATGCATGCTTGTGAACTTGCAGGCTAGCTAGGTGCTTCCGCGGCTAGCTACAGGACCTGCACCCATACATACCAAAAGGCTGCATGCATCGTTGTCACACGCGTAAGCGCAGATGGTGGCCCTGGTACTAGCTTTCACTTTTCTTTTTATCTGTCGATCGGCACCACCCGCACGTCCTCAGTCAATAATCCGCTTCCTACGCCGGCCGGTATACTACGCTCAGAGTACTGGTAGCAGCTAGCTAGGATGCCGCTGCATGCATGCGCTAGCTCGATGATAGCTTCACCCGGCCATCCACGGCCAGAGCGGGTCAAGGTGCACGAGCGCGGCGAGAGCTGTTTTCGCCGAGGCATGCATGGAGATGTAGCAGTGAACAGGACTGCTGCAGGAGCATGCACGCACGCACGCCGGCAAACCGGCCCCCGCCTTATCTCTCCAAGGGCGGCAAGGAGCTAGCTGCAAGTTGGTACACCGAGACGTGAGGCCGGAATCTCCCGATCTTAGCCACACAGCAACTCATCATGTGCACCGTCGTCACATGAGCCGGCATGGAGCGACAACGTACTACTGTTTTCCCTGAATCATAGTAGATCGATCGAGAGACGGGAGTGAAGCCTCATCGTCGGCAGCAAACCTTTTCAACCTTTGCGTTGATTCCTTTTAGTGCAGCCTCTGTGGTAGGACTAGGTCTTAGGTGTCGAGAGCAATCGCTCTTTCGTCTTCCTTTTATCTTGGTGGTTTGTAATATGTGCTGTCTCGTAGTGGTGTCACATAGTTCATTCCTTTTGATGAAAAACATACCTAGATTCTACATAAAATAACTTCGCAACGTTTTTTAATTTATTTTTATTGGCAGTTTTTGAAAATGCCATGGAGCAAAAAGGTTAGCGGTTAATCAACAATTTACCGTGGCGGTTTTTGATGACTGCCACGGTTAATAAAAATCAAAATAAGTAAAAAATCCCATATCCAGCTCGAGGCTGCGTCGTGGGATCCGCCACCCCGCCCGGATCCTTGTCGGGATCCGCCGGCCGCCGCCCTAGATCCGGCCTGCGTGGCCACCGAACCCGGTCTTGTGGCCCAGCGGATCCGGCATCCCTACCGTTGCCGCCGCGTGCGATGGAGGAGGGGGGTGTGCCACAGGCGACGTGTCCACGAGGAGGCCGACGATGTCCACGCGGGTGGGGGGGGGCCCGCGTGCCACGAGATCCGCGAGCACGAGCCTGTCGCCCAGCGAGATAGGGAGGGAGGATGTGGTGGAGTGAGAGAGAAGAGAGAGGAGGCTAGATGGGACAAAAAGGGAGAGGAGAGTGTCCATCGTCTATTGGGTTGAGGAGAGAAGTGAGGGAGGGAATGGGGAAGGTGGGATTAAACCCTAGGTTGGGTGTGTGCTTGTTTTTATATCTTTGGAGGTATTACTGGTCTTGGAAATGTTAGCGTGGCTGGGCCATATAAAAACGCGTGGCGGTTAAAAAACTGCCACGGTTAATTAAAAACTACCACGGTTAATTGAAGCATTAACCGTAGTATTTAAAAAAAAACGTCACGGTTAATAAAATGAAAACGCCAAGATTTTTTGTAGTAGTGATTCCTTGTTTGCAATAATAAATAAATAATCCCACATATTTGCTTAGAGAAAATATGGTTTTATGACAATATACATAGCCATTCATAAATTTATCTACTCGAAGCAAACAACAACTGTTGTTTCATTTACAGATTCTCTCTTGGAAATTCAGTTGGCTAAGAGATGGTTTTGATTCTCTCTTGGAAATTCAGTTGGCTAAGAGATGGTGTTGACTCTCAAATGGGCCCATGCCAATTTTGAGATGCTCATACTAGTTTTAGCCCGGTCTAAGGAGAACTCTATAAAGCAACATAATAATAGCACCGTGTTGTTTTTTCAACAAGATAAGACCACCCCTACTCCTTATAAATGGGGTACATGACCAATTGAGGATACCAACTCACAATCAACAACAACAACAACATAGCCTTTAGTCCCAAGCTAGTTGGGGTAGGCATACCAACTCACAATCATCAAAATAAAACTCAAACCCTCTTTTTTGTCTTATCTTTTCCAACCCCATGTCGTTTTAGAGCAAGTATTATACCGGGCTTGTAAGCCGGCTAAATGCTAACATGGAAGAGGGGAGAGAGAGAGAGAGGAGAAGCAGTTGTAAGGCCTACTTGGTCACAAGAACCAAAAAAAATATGTGAGATAGACCCAACTTTTGTAATTTGACCCTTTTTGAACAAATTTTCCTTTTACACCCCCGAGCGACATATGTGCATGTTTGGACCCTAAGGTTTGGAACCAAGCCTCCTAGCGCCGAGGTTAAACGTCTCCTCGACGCCCCGCCCGCTTGCAACGTGGGATTTGGCGAGAGACACGGGCGGCCGAGGTGGCGGGCAACAACGTGGATCGGAGTTTCGGCGCCCGCGGCCCGGCACCGAGCTCGGGAGTCAGATCCCAGCGCCAACGTCCACATATTTGTTCCACTCGCACATGCCGACATTTGTTCCTCCTCCCTCTCGGTTTCTTCACCTCCCCATGTTCCCAATCTCTCAAATCGTTTATTTGAACCTTGAAATTTTGGATTTGGATTTGGTCATCAGCAAGGTATTCTATTCCCACTCAATTTTTTTTTCCATTGATTTCATATATATTGTTAGTTTTTCAATACCCCAGTATGTGCAATGATTTTTTTGGTTTTCCATGTAACGTTAGAATGCCAAAGGCGTTAGTAAAGCTAAGAAACGAAGGTAGGATGTTGTCATTGTCGATTGTTGCATTTTGATTAGTTATACTTGAAATGGTAATCAATTGGTTTAGGGTTTAGTGTCATATGGTTTGAGTTAATAGAATGAAATTGTTTTGATTGTAGCTATGCTCGTTTGTTAGAAGATCCGTATGTCCCTAAGCCTCTCCAACAGGGTGTTCCAATTGTGGTGATCCTTGCAAAGTAGACATTTCTTTTTTTTGAGATTACACAAGACAACGCAGACACTCAACACGCACGCACACTCATCCCTATGAACACACGTGCGCAAAACCCTACCCCTATGAGCACCTTGAGAAGGACCGAGCGGCAATCTTGAAGTTCACGCGAAGTCACCACAGCGCCTCGCTATCGACGGGGGCGTCGCCTACCACTTAATGCGCGGCCGCTTTAAAATCCTGGAATAAACCCGGGATAAAGTGTCGCACCCGTGAGTTGAACCCCTCGGGTGGGAGCCCCACAACCGATGAACTTTGCCATTGCGTTGTGAACCCCTTGACATTTCAAGATGAGGAAACCTATCTCGCAGAGGTATTGGATGTGTGCCAATTTTCAATGGGCCTATAGAGCAACAACGCCACACTCAAATGTTTGTGAGTATATTTCTTTTTATTTTTGTTGTCCGATTATGTATTTGCTTTGTAACAATTGTTTGTGTTGCGTGCACTCTCCACCGCCGTGTGATTTTGAGTAGTGGATCGACATTGATATCGATTAGCTTAACAAGGATATCCCGAAAGGTGGGAAGGAGTTCACCTGCAGAGTTAAAAAAAGCGAGAGGCATGAGGTGTTGAAGAAAAAGCGGCCGAAGAGAAGGAGTATAGGGAAGAGGAGCAAAGAGGATAGCCGATAGCCATTGCTCAAAGGGAGGAGATGGAGAAGCCGGAGCGTGTGCCCGAGCGAAAGGCAACGATGGAGGAGAACCCCGATGCCCTAAGGAAGGGAAAGGGGCCACGCTGCACCCAAGATTTACCGCAACCTCCATCCACGCCCGCTGGGCCTCCTCCCTCCTTCCATGCACCTCGCCGCCGCCGCAGCGCCTCTCAGTGCCGGTGGCCACAAGGATGGCGGCGGCGGTGAAATTAGGTCGTTCTCTTATCTCTTTGGTAGCCCTTTCTGAAGTTTCTTCATCATGGTGGCGCCTCTACTCCCAACGGGTCGCTTCCGGATGGGGTCGTCCTGCCGCGTGCCCCGTGGGGGGCGGTGCTCTGCCGGCCTTGGGGGCACAAGCGCTGGAGTGATGTCTCGCGATGGTGGCACGGCGGTGTTGGCAGAGTCGATCTCGTACGTGTGGAGGAGATGGAGGTGCGGGTGGAGGGAGCAGAGGTGGAGGAGATCCGTGATTGACGTGTGAGCCGGGCCGCTTCGGAGGCGGGTGGCCGCTACGAGCGCTGGTCGCTCGATGCCGCCTCGGCCGATGGTCAGATCCGGGCTTTGGCGCGATGGATCCGGCCACCCCGCTGGTCCAGTGGCTCCCGGGCACCGATGCGCTGTGGCGCCGGGTCGCGTGTGTGGTAGCCGCCCGGCGCCGCCTCCGACCGAGGCCATATCTCGCATGATGGTGGTGCACCTCCAAGAGCTCCATTGTTCCAGATTTGGTGGCTATCTTACTCACCGGTCATTGGCGAACGACAAGGATTCCCGTGAGAGAATGGTCGTGTTTAGACGGCGGTGACGCCGCGGGTGCCACTTCCCTCGCCGGAGGCATCGTCACTTCTCCAAAGACTGAGCCTTGGAGATCTTTCGTGGTGAAAATCCGAGACCGGTTCTGGCTCCGCGACGATGGCATATTCGTATGTCATGCTCTTGTTGAAGGCGTAAACTTTTGGAAGATTTCTCCTTGGTTTTGTTAGTGTTGGTGCGGCATAGTTTTTCTCTCTAGTTTCATAATGTTGTTGCTGGTCATTTGGTGGTGTATTCTCCGACTTTTAGCAAGTCGAGAATGCCACGGATGACATCTAGAGATACTAGAGGTTTTCCTCCTTCATGTTTTTTTTTTTTGTAATAATTGGTCCGATTCTACCAATTGGTAGATGAAGCCTGTGCGAAATATTATCCATTATCTAAAAAAAGTTATGTCTTTTTATTCATGAACAATGTTGCATGGTCTCGCACTCAGAGCTAGTTATGTGGTTTATTCATGAACAATGTTGTATGGTGTTGGTCTTTTATTTTGTCGGACTAAGACATGTCGCTTAAATCGTTTAATTTGATGGCATTGAACTTTAAATGTTATTTAGTTATGTAATGTTCTCGATATTGGGTCTTTGAATTTTATTTTTTTTTTTTCGTTTAAGAAAAGTGGCGATGAGGGCGGCCGGATGGATTGGAGGCGTGAAATCTCTATGTTTGGTTTTGAAAATTGATGACACACTTGTTGGACTAATCCTTTGCTCTAAGTGTGACTTATGAGATAGGATTAGGCGGATGACAAGGAGCATGATGATCATGAACATGGGCGATGATGATGGGCACGATGGATGCGTCAAGCTCGGTGATCGGCTTGAGAGGAACCCGGGAGATCAAGACAAAGGTATCTTGATAGGGTTTTCCTTTCGGTGATCAAGACACGATAGAGCGTGTGATCACATTATAGGATAGATAGCCGACTATCAAGAGGGGATGCCGCGACAATCCTTTGGTGAAGTGCTTCTAGGTCCAATTGACTTGCATATTGCATTTAGGACAATGAGAGCACTAACCGTTCTTGCCTAACCCTTGGACAAGCTAACATGCATGATAACGTGATCATCTTCGACGTGTTGGCAACCCATGGCAAGAGGCGAAGCAAGGTTGAAGCAAAGGGCGACAACAAGATGAAGAACACGCTGAATTGTCGACCGGACGCGCGACCGGGAAGCGCGGCCGGACGCATGCATTTTGACCGAACGCCCGGTGGAGTGCGTCGCGGCAGAGCATGTTTTGAGCAAATCGACGGACTCGGTGACCGGATGCTTCCTCCGTGGTCGACCGGACCCCCGCGGACCGGAAGCACTTCAGAGCGTGTCACCGTGGGGCCGTGGCGTGTCGAGTGACCGGACGCCGCGAAATGGTGCGACCGGACTCACGACCGGACTCATCGGTGAGTCGGTCGGTCGCGTCCTGGCCGACGCCGATTGCCCATTTCAAAGCCCAACGGCTCCATTTCGTGAGGAGCTCTATATATACTTGGATGGCCGGTATTGTGAGCTCTCTCTTGCACATTTGAACACTCTAACTTGCTAGTGAGCTTGTGAGACTCCTCTCCACTCATCTCTTCATCCAAACTTCGAATCTTTGGTGAGATTGAGAGAGATAGAAGTGCATTGCTTGCATCGGTTGCATCTAGAGGCACTTCATCCTTGGAGAAGCCGCGGGATTCTTGTTTTCTTGGGAATTTGCCCGATTCCCTAGCGCTTGGAGCAAGAGGCGGTGTTGAGCTCGATTGGAGCTTGTTCGAGGCCACACCGTGGACTTGTGAGGGGTTGAGCCTTACCCCGCGGAGGTACGCGAAAGGCATCACTAGTGGATTGCTCGTGGCTTGTTGGACCCTCTCTTGTGTTCGGTTACGCTTGAGCTCCCACCACCGATTTGGCACCGGCCATTAAGCTTAGCAACCGCAAGTGAGTGTGTCGCCACAACGGGGACTAAGCGTCTTAGGCAAGCACGTGAACCTCGGTGAAAAATCATCGTGTCAACCTTGTTGTGCTCGTTGGAGATTTCTTGTTGATCACGCGGTGATTGGCTTCCACCTCTACACATCGACGTCGGTATATCAAACACCTCCTCCTCGTGTATTTACTTCGATATTTTGTGTAGTGTTGCTAGGTTGCTTAGTTGGTAAGATTAGTTTAGCTCCTAGTGATAGTATTAGTTAGAATTGCTTGATCACCTAGGAGTATACTAGTGACATAGTCCTTGTGTGTTTTAGAGATAATAGAATTATCATTCTTGTCTTGTGGCTTGCATAGATAGCTTGTAGCACCGCTTATTAGCTTCGCCATCTTATTTACTAATCCGGGTGCTTAGTGTTGTTGCAAGAATTTTTAATAGGCTATTCACCCCCCCTCTAGCCATTAGGACCTTTCAAGGCGGCCGACGGTGGCAGGCTTGGACAAACGATAACATCGTATTTTGGAAGGACTGGCCAAGGAGGACAGGTCGGCGGTGGCGGTAGGAGGGATTTGTAATTGGATTGAGGGGATTCCATTCACCGTAAGTATGTGGGATTTTTTAATTTAGTCCTCGGCACCGGGATCTAGGTTCCGAGCTCCGCACCATCTGTGGCTCAGGAGCTCTCCCGTCGGGACCTCCGGGCCGACATCCCGGCCACGCGTCGGCGCCACCTTGTTCACCGCCGTGTGTTTGGCCTTGACCCTGGGCGTCGTGTGGGCTAGCGGCCGTGGTTCACCACCGTGTGTCCGGCCTCGACCCTCGTCGTCGCGCGGGCTAGCGGTGACGTTCAACCTCGGTGCGAGGAGCCCTAGCTCGACCTAGGGTCCAAACATGCACATATATGTCGTTCATGGGTGTAAAAGTAAAATTTGTTCAAAAAGGACCAAATTGCAAAAAGTTAGGTAAGATAGACAAGTGGGCCATGTTTTAGTTAGGAAGAGCTAACAATGGGCTCGAAAAGGATGTAAAGAACCTTACATCCAGCAAGCTAGTTGTATTATTAAAATTGCTCTTATTGCTTGATCGGACGATTAAGGATGGGATCCTAAACTTTCACGTCGACCTAGGCCAACCCAACAATGTCCACGCCCTCGGCGGTTGTGCCCGCGGCAAGATCCGCGCCGCAAGCGACCTCGGCGGCCGATCCCGACTCCACTTGATGGATTCTTGACCATGGCAACCGACCCCAAATGCGCCCTAGGCGCGCCGATGGCTGCCGGCGGCTCACGCCGCCCACCTCGTGGCGCCGCCGGCCTCCCCCCCACCGCATGCACACGGCCCCGAGTCCCACCCCCGCTCCCTCCCGGCAACTTGGATTGCCTCGAGCGGGCTTGCGGCGGCGCCGCCATCTCACCGCGCATCGGGCGGTCGCTAGCTGCCCCTCGGCCGGCCGACGCCCCCCGACCGTCACACGATGCCATGAGCCCGTGTGACCGGTGTGTCGCCTCCCGACGGTCTTGACTTCACATCTGCCGCCCCGACACAACGTGCCCCGATGAGATGTGCCCGACAATCCAGCGACGCAACACCTCGAGCATGCGAGCGCTCTCCCCTCGTTTTTGCTCTATCTCTCCTAGACAATGCACTCTTTTGCATACAACCCCTCGCATGCGCCAAGCGAAGCTATTGTAGGCTACTCTTTTCATCTCTCTCCCATCCCATTGCTCTATGGGAGAGGAGTAAAAACAACTTTGTGAAGCTATTTTGAAAATAGGTGTTTAGCCAAATCCTCAAGGGGCCGGGCGGCAAGTCTTTGTCTCGAACACCCCCTTGGCCCTTAGAACCGAGAACATGTGGCGTATCACTAATGGAGCCCACATGGATGAGTACGACGGCGAGGGCCGTGTCAAAATCGAGGGTCTTAACATCTGGCGATGGAGAGAACCATCACGTCGGGGAGGGTTCGCCATGGTCGCGGGCGGTCGTGTCAAAAGTTTGGTCAAGGAGGGGACAAGCGAGAGCCCGGGTCGAGGAGGGGGGACGACGGACGGAGGGAGGAGCGGGGCGAAATGCGGCCGGTGAACGCTCCGCCGCCCGCATTCAACGGCTTTTATAGCCAAATGAGCGGGAAGAGAAGAGGCCGATTTGGGGATTAGTTTCGATTTGGAATTTCGGTAATAGCCCGTCGCGTTGGGTCTCTTTCTCTTTTTCATTTTCCATTTATTTATTTAACTAAATAAATTACATTAACAATAATAATTTCAATGGAAAAAACTAATTACTTGCTATATTAATAAGAACCTTTATTTGTCACCTATTTCCAAAATGATGTTGCAATGATTTTTGATCTGAATAAGAGGGAGAGAACATCGAGAGGGGGAGGGTATAGAGGATAAAGAGAGAACCATATGAGTTGAGAGGGAGTCTCCCTCCACCTCCCATTTTATATGAAGATGTGACATGAGGTTTTCATTATTTTCCCTAGTGGGCTTATATTTACATGAATACTCTAAGAACTTCAAATGAGATCTAAACATTACTCCCTCATTGTCCTAAGAAAGTTATTTTGGACATCAACACGATTTCTAAACACAACTATGACCACTATTTTATCCTATAAAGTAATTCTAAAATATAGCCAATATTTAAATGTTGTAGGTGTGGTTGATGTCATATGTTGCTAGTGTTTAAAAAGTATTTTTCAGTTCTTTTCATTCTCTTCTCCCCCCGCCTTTACAAATGTATTTTTCGGTTTGTTACAAACTCTTTAAAGGTATGTTGCAATCGAAGCATATGTTGGAAAAATAAATCGGGATAGGGCGTGTGGTTATTTGGGGGTATTTGGGGGCTCATGAGATGAAGGTCTGCGGTAGCCCGAGGGTTGAGGCGTGCTCGTCACTCACGCGGGGCATGTGGCGGGGTGGTGGGGGCGAGTTGGGGGCATGCGGACTTGGCTCCGAGCATGTTGGGGGCGTGCATGTGGGGTGGGGCGAAAGTGGGCCCGCGGAGGGTTAGGCACCTGTTCAACGTGACACATGTGGTGCGCCCGAACATCCGGCGCTAGTGGTGCCCTAGTAGACTTGATAGTCTTCAGATGAGAGCCAAATTTGGTAACCTTACTATGAGAAAATTGAACCATATTTTTGTGGAAGCCTTTGAACCACAAATAACAATAGATGTGAAAAACCTTTTAGAGATGCCCATGGCCGTAAAAGTAGCACAATGGTATCGGTGCTAGCTAGACTTGTAGAAGTATTATCAATATTTACTAAGGGGGTTTCTTGTGCGTTGCCACTTATGAGGTAGGGAATATAAATGTAGATTCCATGGTGTCTCGCTATCAGTAAATATTATATTTCCTATGCTAGTGAACTTTAATAGTAAATGACAAATGAAGTGTTAAAGGTGGACATATTGCATGTCAAGAGAAATTGCCAGTGGATTCTTTGAGGTGAACACTTTGCATGTCAAGAGAAATTGCTAGTGGGGTTGATAGTGGATTCTTTGAGGTAGGCGCTTTGCATGTCAAGAGAATTAGCTTAGTGGGTTTTATTATTATAGGAGTATTAGATTAGATTAGATTAGATGTGGAAGAAAAAAAACATAATGCCATCGCCGTGCCAGAACTCAGACATGTATCTTAGGTGAGAATCCAACAGCAACCATCCTAAACAACTAAAAGATGCTCTCTTGCAATTTGCAAAGCATTGTGCAACCCATTGTATCAGAGTTACCCAGTTTATCCCCATCATCTTCTATGCAGCATTGCACATCACTGAAACCAGTGGCAGAGCGTGATGCAAAGTCAAGCGGGGGCCAAATCCCAATTGCTCGAGCTCATGAAGCTCACTTGCGAGGCAGAGCGAGGACAGAAGCTCACTTGCGAGGCAGCAAGGACAGGACGGGCGACTTCCTACAATGCCTCACTACTGCGCCCAGCAAGTGCCGCAGACAGCGAGAGATCGAGCAGCGGGTCAGCAGTAGCAAACTGATATTTAGTACTACAGAAAAAAAATAGGAGAGAAAAAAAAAAACCCAGAGAAACAAAAGTAAGATATTGATTTTGCAACAAGGTTAATTATGTTCATTGCATAATAAGTTCCCTTGAAAAGCATTGGTGCACGTGTAAACGAGTTGCTCTACCGCCTACCTTTATTTTATTATTTGAATCCTATAAATTTCGTTCTAAATTGTAGTGCGTTTGACTTTTTCAATCCCAAGTTTTACCACTGCGTCTTATTCAAAAATTTGTGCAAAATATCATTGCTTTTGTTGTGGCATGCTTTATTAAGGTCCTTAAGAATTACTTAAATTTGACTATGTTTGCACAAATTTTTTGAATAAGAAAAGTGGTCAAACTTGAGGTTGAAAAAGTCAAACGAATTATAATTTGGAGCGGAGGGAGTACAAAATATAGAGGTTTCATGAGGTTCGCCAGTGCTCAAGATTATAAGATTGGACATGCAATTCTTGTATAGAGGTTTGAATTGTGAAAATATATTTAGTACAAAATGAATATGGATATTAGTAGTAGTTCAGAAGAAAGTAAACTGAACAAATCAAACCTATTCAAATGCTCAAGCACAGGTGTTATTACACTTACATGTTACATCGAGGTTGAAGATATTTGAGGTGTGACTGACACTTGTCAATTTCTATTGACTGCCTCCTCGTCAAATGAAGTTGAACATGACAAATAATGCTCTTTAAATTCATATATAGTGTTCAAACTTAACTTGATATGCTAGGATCATCCCAATCCAGACCCTCAATCAGTATATCGTACTTGTGATCCATATGTGACTGCAAGCAATCAAGAACAACCAGGACATTGTTTACCTGGCTCTTTGATCTGTTTTCTGCTGTGAAAGTATAAACTTTATTGCCAACTTCTATCCAACTACACCCGATGTTTGTTTTCAGCCCTTTCTCCTTCATCACCTTCCTCACTCTTGCCACATCATCCCAGCAGCCAATGCTCCCATACAAATTTGCTAGCTGGACATGAGTTGCAGCACAATTTGGTTGCAGCTTTAAACGGTGTTCTGCAGCTTGTATGCCGATCGAAATGCTTCCATGCACCCTACAGGAAGCTAGCAGGGAGCCCCATATGACACCATTTGGAGGCATGGGCATCGTCTGGATCAGATCCCATGCTTCATCAAGCAGGCCTGCACGGCCAAAAAGATCGACCATACATGAGTAGTGATCTATCTCTGGTATTACTCCATGTTCAATCATTGCCCTGAAGCAGCGTCGGCCCTCCGCAACAAGGCACGCATGCGGCAGGATGAGAGCACACCTAGGAAGGAGATTGCATCCGGTATTATGTGCCCTTCCATTTCTTTTAGCAAGTCTAGGCAATGCTCAGCAAGGCCATGCTGTGAATATCCAAAAATCAAGGAGTTCCAAGAGACCAGGTCTTTGTATGTAATGCTCTCAAATACAGCTCGTGCTTCACCAATGCTCCCACACTTTGCATACATTGATATCAGTGCATTGGACACATGCACATAGGAATCAAAACCCATTCTCATTTGTAGGGCTTGCATACTTTTACCAAGTACAAGAAATGCATGATTAGTGCAGACACTGAAGATAGTTGCAAATGTGATGTCATTTGGCTTGCATACAGATTGCCTCATCAGTGCAAATAAATGGAGACATGGTTCGACCTGATTATCCTGGGCATAGCCAGAAATTAATGCTGTCCATGTCACAGTATTTTTTGCTGTCATATTTTGGAAAACCTGATGAGCAATTTCCAATTGGCTGCATCTTGAATAAAAAACTGATCAGTGAGCTGCCGATGAGGATAGATGAGACACATCCTACTTTCACTAGTAGGGCGTGGAACTGTACACCTGTGGTAAGAATTTTCCCATCAGCACAGTAACCCAGTGCAGATGCCAAAATAGATGCATCTGAACTGATTTGTCCACTCCTATGCAACTCCACAATTTGCATAAACATGTCCTCCTTTGTGAGTCTAGTTATGGAGGGGCAAACTGAGGTATTATTTGAGACAATGTTACAGTGTTTAGGCTGTGCTTGATCTGAGCTTGAGTTAGCAAAGCTCTCTCTACTCTTAAGCATAGCATGAAGTCTTGATTGGACTCCCAAGATGTCATCCATACAGCCATTGATAAGGCGGTGATGCGAGGGAACTTTCTCTTGGTCATGATGATGCTTGGATGGTACAAGGTCCAAAACTCTCAATGCATTTTTTGAACGTTGGCACACCTCTGCTTTCTTGATCTCTCGAGTGTTGGGAATGTACCAAAATTTGCCACAACTAGATGAATCGTTGCAGCCAGCGCTGGCATAACAGCATGGTCTTTGAGATGGCAGTGGTAGAAGAGATATCTGTGCATGTCAGCAGTGGACCATCAAGAAAAATTTCCATGGGGGTGACAATCCACAGGTGCAAACAAGTTGGATTTTATAGGATAACTGCATCATAAAATCCACCATAATTAAGTCAAACTTTCAAAGATTAGGCTAATTGTGCTAGGCTAGTAATTGTTGAAAGCAAAAGTATGAAATAGTCTTCCATGGCTAGAAAATTATAAGCATTCTAGGAAAAAAAAATAGAGCATCACACAATATTGTTTCATGTAATTTCAAAATGCTTTGGATCAGATCTGAATACAAATAGCTTAGGGCCTATTTGGCAGAGCTCCCAGAGCAGCTTCCAGGCTGAATCCAGGAAAAGCTCTGCCAAACAGTTTTTTTCCTAGAAAGTGATTCTATGATGATTCTGTAAAGTAATTCTCTGGAATCAACTAGGGGCTGGGAACTGAAAAAAGTATCTTCTCCTGATTCACTCCTTGCTATGCATAGAGTTTATCATAGAGAAACACTCAGTCAAAGAATCACTTCTCTCAGAGCTTCCATAGAGAATCTAGAGCAGGATGAGCTCAACCAAACAGACCCTTACAATACTATGTCTCTACTAAAATCACAGAATAGTCAATTGCAAAAGACAGGGTGGAAGAATTTTTTTTTTCTGAGCACACTAGCGCAAGTTCCTTCAGGATACCAGACTCTTCTACATGGCATTCATATGCTCAATCACAAATTCTTATTTCACAATCACCAATTACGCACTAGAGATGCAGCGTAGCAGTTGCACCTAGCAGAGGCAAAGCAGCAGCAGAGGCAGAGCACTAGAGCAGCAGCGGCACTGACAGCCCGACCACGCGATGCAGCTGCGGCAGCACTGGAGGATAGGGTTAGGGTCGGGTGGTCCAGCCGCCCGGTGGAGTCCAGCTCCGGCGGCACCACAGCAGGTCGCTGGAGTCAGGAAAGATGACATTGTCTTGTCCGGCAGCATTGGCCTATCTGGGACAGGCAGTGGCGGATCCAGAAACTGGGCAAAGGGGGTGCTAAATAATAGAGGACTAGAAATCCTACTAGCCACTAGTATATACAATAGATATAACAAAGAAAACAATCTTATATGTTTGATATAAGAAATGATTTTTTTAATAGCAATTTATAAGTTCAGAGCTCATAACTTAGACTGAGATCCTATGCTCATTAAAGAATTTCTCCTAAATTCTCACGTGTATATGATTCAGTCTATCCTATCATAAACAAACATGTTCTGGACATAAGATCTACCAATCTTGTGTAAGGACATGAATCAAAATCTACACTGTTTAGAAGTTCTATGGGCTTAAAATTCGGCTCACTAGGTACCAAATTCAGAGTTGTGTTCAGCTGTTTAAGAGAATCAGCTTGACGGAATGGAGCCGTCTAGTTAGTACCCTGTTATTTTAGCTCCACCAAATAACCAGATTATTGACATGACTTACACCGTCATATAGTTATATTTACACCACCTTATTATAACTATATTTACAATGATTTTTCAGTGATGTAATTTGGGAAAAACCCAAATATATACAGAATTTTTCAAAACAATTGTACAAATTATTTATATGTATTCCAGAATCATAGAAATATATATGTAAAATTGTTCACAAATGCCATCAAATTATTCACAAATTTACAAAATTACAAATGAAAGAACACGACAGAGAAGAACAGACAGCAGGGAACTGGGGGGACGTTGGTGCTGAGGGCTTGCCTGGGGGCCAGCGGTGCAGGGGCCGCTTGGGGCGCGGCGAGGCGGCGGCGCAGTAGCAGAGAGGAGCGGCGGGGACGGCTTCTAGTCGAGAGGCGCGAACGAACGACCGAATGGCGGAGGCCTGAGGCGGGGTAGGCGAGTAGCAGACAGGAGGGGCGGCGCGGTAGTGTTGGAGTTCGGCCGTTCGGAGTTCCTCCGAGTCAGGGGAGTTCGAGAGGAAGGATGCGACTCGGCGAAGGAACGCGGCGACGAGATCGGCAACGGCACAGGACGAGACCGGTGGCGCGTGGAGGGGCGGTGGGACGGCGGAGGAGCCCGGAGAGGAGAGGAGCGTCTGCGTCAAACTTCGAAGCCCATAACTATTCTTTGCTGGGCCAAAAGCCCATCTCTCCAAACTTGCACTGTATGGACAAAGCAAAAGATTGATATGTAGCCGCCTACGGCAACCTCGATAAACCCAGTCCCATGGACCGGAAAGACACAGCCCTGCCAGTCAGGTATCCACGCGGGCCGAGGCTCCTGCCCCCCACCGCGACTCGTGCACCGGGTCCACGCTGAGCCCCTTCACCGGGGCGGCGAAAGATCTCAGCCGCGACGGGCTCGAGCGCCGGCGAGCGCTCGCCCACCCGGGTCTATAAACTGGCCCCCGGCTCCTCCTCTCGCGTCGCAGAAGGGCAGCCTCGGCTGACGTGGCGTCCCGCGACACCACCACACCTCACTCAGCCCCGCGGGTCTCCGACCAACCCCTGCTAGAAGCTGCTTCCAAACCCTAGCGTAGGAGGAAGAGGAGCGTGGAGGAGCTCAGGGATGGCGAAGGCGAGAAAGCAGAAGGGTGACGGTGGCGCTGCGGGCGGAGGCGCCACCGTGCAGCACCAGAAGCTCTGCCTCTCCATCGACATGGAGAACCAGCTGATCTACGGGTGAGCCGCGCCGCAGCTTTAACTGTGCCGAAATAGCTGCGATCCTCTCTCGTGGTGCGAGCGCCATGGCCTTTTCTGCGGGTCTAGCAGTTCTTCTGCGCTGTTTAGCGGGTGATGTGTCGAGGCGCGAGGATTAGGGTTTGGAGCTCGAGGTGGAGCAGGGCGTTTATATGCTGTGAGCGTTTGCTCTTTGTGTGTTGGAGTTAAAATGCGTTGGCTGATTTGTAAGACATATGCCTCAATTTGTTTGCTGTTAATCAGTTTCCATTGCTGGGTACTGACTGAAGTTGATGCTACTGCCTGAGTAGACCTGCACAATGTGATTACTTAATAATGTCTGGTAAAGCTTTGCTCGTCTACTTGTGCTTGGCTACTCATTTTGGGCTCTATTGTAATGTCAAATTCTATCAATTGCATTAGTAACTGTTCATACCTGTGCAGCAATGAGTTGCCTGAGAGGTCTGAATTTCTATGGAAGTTCGTTTTGAGCTGATTTAACCATGCACATTATGATGCTTTGTGTTAATGATGCCTTAGTAATTGTTCTGATGTTTACTGGATTCCTGTAATAGAGGGCGCAAATTACTGGGATGCTGTGCTCAAAGAGCCAATTTATCATTGTTGTAAACCATGAGTTGTCACTGTGTCATCCTGCTAAACAATGAGCTGTCACTGTTGTCATCCTGCTGAACTATGATCTGCGTTTTTTTTAAACAAAACCTTAAAGTTATTTTTTGAAACCTGCATTTGACTATTTGCTGCAGTGCTAGTGTGCTACATTTGAAAGACACTGTAGCATGCTATATCCATGTGAATTCAGCCTTTTTTTTTTTTTTTTGTACGCTTGGTTTTTATTTGTAGTAGTAGTGCTTTGTTTTTCACTATGTTAACAGAAGGTATTTTAACTTTCTCCATTTGAAATTAGTTCATTTGATTTGAGTAATCTAAGTACAGGGATTGCATTTTATGTAAACTAATGTAGAAATTTTTAAGTATTTGTTATTTGTCAGAAGAAAATTGAGTATTATAATTCCTTGGTAGTTCTTGTTAAGAAAATACGAGAGAAATTAGTAAATGAGCTGGGGAAAATTGCAATCTTTGTTTGCATCGAAAGTGTAGCCTTTGGTAACTACAACTCTTTGCCATTGGCAAGTCATTGTAGGTGTTATTATTCTCCCAGGCAAGTTGCAGATTGAGATATTCTGCTAGATTCAACATTTGAATGCGCTTTCCACTTTTCCATTGGATTATGCTCTTTAGTTAATGGGGCAAAGGATGCTAACTAGTAACTACACAATTTGGATTGGAAGCAACCTTTTCTTTTGGTGAATCACATTTAAGCTATGTACAAAGTAACAGCATTATTAGAACATATATACGCATCCTGCAATTCAGTCGATGATGTTGTTACTTTTTGTCGTGTTACTCATTGTTGTTGTTGTTGTTTTTTTTTTTTTTTTTTTTGCAACAATACAAAGGTATAGGACCACTCAAATAATTATTAGAGACCAGTTTGGATGAACTTTACTCTATGTGCTGACAATATGACTGGGAGGCTGACAACTTGTTTTTGGTTCATCATTAAGGTACACTGAGATAAAAGTTCTTCTAGCTGAAAACGACACATTTGCTCTACATGCTGATAATATGACGATCAGGAGCATTCTGGTGGATGGTGAAAGTGTTGAGTTTGACTATTCCCCTCATTGGAAAAATGAAAGTGATCAACCTAATTGGTCTTCAATATCATGTTTGAAGACTGCTGCTGATGCTGCATGTTCAACGTATACTTCATCTTTAAACCGAGAAGCTACACCAAATCTTATTGTGTCATCTGAGAGATCAGTCAAGTCAATGACTGAGCAGCAGTTGGATGAAAGCATTGAAAAGCATGAAGAAAATAGTGGCAAGCTTGAAGAACATGGTGGAAATCCCATTCAAACTTCCTATGATCAAATTGTTAATGGCTGCAATGGTTCTGCAGCGGAAGAGGGAATAGAAAATTCTGCAATGGAAGAAGGAAAGGAAAAGGAAAAGGAAAAGGAAAAGGAAAAAAAAAAGAAAAGGAAAAGGAAAAGGAAAAGGAAGAGGAAGAGGAAAATGGAAATGAGAAGAGCAAGGAAAATGGGAATGAGTCTGAAAATGAAAAGGTAGAATGAATGTTCACACTAATACACATTATTTATCAGCTATTTATTTATTATTAGACATGCTCAGACATGATACTTCCATTAACATATTATAGGTGAAGAACATAAAACTGGTTCAGATAGATTATATTTTGGAGAAGGCTGAAACTGGCATTCACTTCATTGGCAATGTCATGCATAGCAGTAGTCAGATAAGGCGGGCACACTGTTGGTTTCCTTGTGTTGATAGTTCCACAGAACGCTGTCCGTAAGTTAAATTTATTCTTTCCTGCTTTTGTAAATCCTGGTATAATATTTGCCTTTGCATGTTAGTAATTCCCTTTATATATTATGTTATTCCCAGATTTGACCTAGAATTTACAGTTAGCACAGATTTCATCGCTGTCAGCAATGGTGACTTGCTTTACCAGGTATGCGTTCAATCTTGATCAAGAGGTCTAAAGAGAATATTAAATTCCTTGTTTTCGAAGAACTGACTTTTCTTGAAGTAACAAGGAGGCTCTTTTAAACTTTAATGCACGTGGTATTACAGTTCGTTTTTTTTTTTTTTGTGTGAATGTTACTTGATGTTCTCTTTTTGTACTGTTTCCTGATCTTGGAAGATCTTTCTCTTTTACATTCTGCCCCTGCTACATCATGCAGGTCTTATGTAAGGAAGATCCTTCAAAAAAACTTATGTGTATAAATTGAACACTCCAGTTAGTGCACAGTGGATATCCTTGGTTGTTGGTCCACTTGAAGTTCTCCCTGACCAAAATGACATAAATGTCTCACACATCTGTTTATCCCCTGCTTTGGCAAAGCTTCAGAACACTATTGCCTTTTTCCACGATGCATACAGGTGCTGATCAATCATTTTGTGAAAAGTGCTTAGTTTGGTGTTGATTTTATTAGTGCCTGGATAAGCTTCTTTTTTAAATTGATTTCTGAAATTTATGTTTTGTTTTCAGCTGTTATGAAGACTATCTTGCTGCACCATTTCCCTTAGGTTTATACAAGCAGATTTTTCTTCCGTCTGAAATGACAGTATTACCAGCAAACTTAGGAGCCTCCACGTGCATCTTCAGTTCTGATATCTTGCATGATGAGAAGGTTATAGATCAGGTGCATGTGTTACTCTTATTTTACTCCTCCATCCCCTTTGAGGGTTGACCAAAAATTTGACACCATCCCTTTTCTTGAGATGTGAATGTGTAGCATGTGCTTATCAATTGTGGCAATTCTCTATTAGGCTATTTTCCTTATTGACTGTTCTTTTGAGGTCCTCTTGCTCACTGAGACCATTTAGCATCAATAAACAATCATTAATGCATAATTTCTACTCCAGTAACTAATTAGATTCTGTTGTAGATGCCACTACATGATTGTTAACTTGATCAATTAATTTCGTACCTCCAGCAGATACTGTAAATATGTTTGGAATATGTCAAATACTTCTGCATGTTTGTGTGCCTTATATTTTGTATTTTCTCTGTCATGCTTAAAGGAGTGCTTGAAAATCTGCAATCCATGTGCCTGAATCATGGTCTGCTATTACTTCTATTTTTTCTTACAGCCTTGCCTGTTTATATCCCCTTAACTAGTAGCTTGGTAAAGCTTTCTACTAGGGATTAGCCCTGCTTCTTTGTATCCCCTTAATTAGTGGCTCTTGGTAATGCTTTGTATACCTGCATTCCATTATAGTCAGGAATTATGTTTTGCTTCGTAACTTGCACTGACTAACTTGTAAAATAGTTCAGATAATTAGCACAAGAATCAAACTGGCTTATGCCCTTGCAAAGCAATGGTTTGGAATATACACAAGTGCAGAGGAGTCCAATGATGGTAATTCATCTCTAGCTGTTAATTCATGTAGCTAGTGCTTATTTTTTTTACATAGGTAAAACGCTGTTTCCAAACAATTTCCTGCATTGACAGAATGGCTGTTGGATGGTTTGGCTGGATTTCTAACTGAGTTATTTATCAAGCGTTACCTTGGGAATAACGAGGCACGTTATAGGCATTTCAAGGTTTGTCTTTTACCAAAAGCATGTGTTATTCTGATTCTTGTTATCGCTGAATGATCCATTACAAGGATATTTTGAATAGCACATCTATAGAATATCCTATTCTATGGCCATTTGGATTTACCAGAACGATTTGACATGTGATTCAATGGGATCCTTTAGTTTGTTTATCATTTTAATTTATTTCCCTTGGGAGAGTTGTGTGTCTTTGCCCCCTAAAAGAGGGAATAGGGGAAGAGCCCTGTATGAAGCAACCGCCCAACCTCATGTAGAGGTAAAATGAGTAGCATGAGATGACACACAGCTCTCCTGCGTCATTCAAGAAAAAAAATACAGCATCGGAATAATTGCGTATTAAATCATAATAAGAACAACCTAATGTAGGAGGTCTCACCCTAGAACCCTCCCACATGACTAGCAAATAATTTCTGCAGCTTTCTAGCTCCAGCCATACTCCAAATTATGATCTCTGAAAAACGTGTTGGGCATTGGGTCTGGAACGAGACTATATAAAGACATCTATTCCTATGATTCCATGAAGTCTGTACACCTAGGATCACAACAGAATTAATTCCTTTTCTTTTAGCTTTCTTCATCTTTCGACTTCCTTTTTCCATTATTCCCTAATAAAGCTCCATTCATTGCATCTTGGCATTGAGCGTCCCAGCGGGGCAAGCAGATTGAACCTAAACTGGTCTACATGTATTCTTCTCTCAATGCTTGCTGCAGCTATTTTCTGGTTCTGCTGATCTCATGCTGTCTGCCACCGCTCCCATAGTTGACCTTGCTGCAGCTCATGCGTCACAGCCCGCTGGATCCTGCGCTTATGCCAGCATTAGGCCACGCTCAAGGCTGCATAGGCCCAGCGCTGCTTCTGTGGGTGGATAGTGAGTTTTAATTTGTGGATAGCGAATTTGGATGGGGGTAGTTGAGATCTTGATGGGGTTTACTGATTGCTGCTTACCAAAAGGAGTATTTTGTCTTTTAGATACTCATCCCAATCCCTTACTGATCATCCACACAAAAGAAATGGACTACAAATACATATCCTTATCACAATTTGAGTAGTCCATATGCTGGAACTTTACCATATCCCATTCCAATGGTGAACCAAACACGACCTTATCATAGGTTTATTGGGATTGCATACCAATTTGTGGTTTTCATGTAGCAACACTTCCTTCTGCCCTGCATATATACATCCACTAACTAGACCTATTATTTTTATAAGAATTGAATCACTATAAACATCTTTTGTATTTGTAATAGGCCAACTCCACAGTATGTGAGTCTGATATTAGTGGTGCAACTGCTTTGAGCTCTACTGCCGCTTCAAGTGATTTATATGGAACTCAAACAATCGGTTCATATGGGAAAGTTCGTTCGTTGAAAGCTGTAAGTTTTGACTATTTCAAGTACAAAACTGGTCTATATGTATTCTTCTCTCAATTTTTTCTCTTGAATTTTGAACAGCTAGCTGTTCTTCAAATGTTGGAGAAGCAGATGGGGCCAGACTCCTTCCGGAAGGTATTTTCATCTTTGATACAGCTATTTGTTCTATAGCTAACCTTTATCTACATAATTGCAACACACTTTTTACTAAGGAACTGAATCGATGCGGAGAAGTATAGGAATATTCATGATTGGAGTTACTCTGTGTGCGTGTGCGCGCGCGCGTATTTCTCGCTTGTCCTTTTCGGTCTAGGCTCGGTATTTTTCCTTCTAGTTAGTTTCCCTAATTTATTTTTTCTCACCCCTCACGGCTTGGCCGGAGTGAGGTGGAGATCTTTGTACGGGGCTGTTTTTTCCTCTATTAATACAAAGGTGCACAGCTGACAGCTCTCCTGCGTATTTGAGAAAAAAAAGGAGTTACTGTGTTTCAGATACTAATCATCCCTTTTTCATCTATATCCATAGTTGAAAATTCTAGATAATATCTAGGTAGGAGCAAACTACCTATTGGCTGTTTTTGGTACCTGGTTATTTCTTAATTGAAGATTATCTATATGTAGATTGCTTCTGATAGACTTCAATTGTTCCCAATGTCAGATTTTGCAGGTTATAGTGGCTCCGAATCGTGCATCTAGAACACTTAGCACTAAAGAGGTATAACAAATTGCCAGCTTTCACATCTCTGCACCTTTTGTTAGCCTTGAGTCTATGGGCCTGCTTGGTTCGTTACTTCGCTTCCAAAATTTGCCCTGCCTATTGGCAAGCCAAGATTTTGGTTTGCAATCGGTTTGTAACCAAAACTTGCCAAACTCTCAAACAAAGCTTGCCAAATCTATGGCAAGTTTTTTGCCCAACTTTTGGCTTGCCAAATCTTTGGCAAGGTAAATTTTGGTAGTGGACCAAGCAGGTCCTATGTATGAATATTAATTTAGTATAAGAGTAGAATAGGATGAAACTAATGCTCCACAATTATATTCTCGAAAATGTTTGTAGGGATAAAGTAACCTTCATTTGTAATCGAGTTAGATTTTGTCTTGTGGGCTGGAGCTGCTTATACTGAGCACTAACATAGTATTAGCCTATGCTGATGAATGTGGTATGTCATATGTGCTGTTACTTATGACAGTGCTAACCTGGCATCAATTGCCGGGGGGGTCCTTTATTTCCCTCAGTTACATTGTTGTGTACTAATGTAGTGTTTATCTATCTATATCTCTTGTAATTCTAAACCCCACTAGGGATATATCTTGACATGCAAACTGTCCACCTCAACAATGCACTATAACATGCAACTAAAATTCACTAGCACACACAATTGTGATGTCCACGTCGGCAAGACACACAAGCATTTTGTTGTACAAGTCAACATGTCACACAATCCAAATTTATAATAATTTATTCTTAAGTAATTATATATAGTATAGTTTTATTCTAAATCACCCGTAATTCCTGCAGTAACGCACAGGGTACGCTTCTAGTTTATGCTGTTGAACAAAACAAATGTACTATGAATTGAGTTTATTGTTTTACTTCCTCTTATTCAGTTCAGGCACCTTGCAAATAAGGTCGGTAACCTTGAGCGCCCATTCCTGAAAAAAATTTTTTCCACGGTGGGTTGAATCTTGTGGATGTCAGTTATGAGGTAAAAGAAATTATTTGTTGTTTTCATGTATCCAGTTTTGACATTCTATTATTTATTATCTCCTTGTACTTAACATCATAATCATTCTGCTTGGAAGATTGGGAATATCATATAGCAAAAAACGGAATATGATTGAATTAGCCGTTTCAAGGGGTTGCACAGCAAAAGCTACACCTGATCCTGATAGTCACACAAATGGTGACACTAGAGAAGGCGATGCTGGATGGCCAGGAATGATGAGCGTACGTGTTCATGAGACCGATGGAGTGTATGATCATCCAGTTCTGCCAATGGCTGGTGAAGCTTTGCAGGTCGTGGAAATACAGTGTCATTCCAAACTAGCAGCAAAGCGCATTTGGAAGAAAAAGAGCACAAAACTTGATGGTTCTGATGACAACGTAGATGCCTCTACTCAAGAGAACCGCACAAGGTATATTTCCACTTGTCTTTTATTCAATTTTTTTCATTTATTTATATCTCACTTACATTGCTGACATGTGCAGCATTGATTCACCTTTGCTGTGGATTAGAGTAGACCCGGAGATGGAATATCTTGCTGAGATCCATTTTCACCAGCCAGTTCAGATGTGGGTGGGTGTTACCAACTTACCATATAAACCTATTTTTTTATTGACTGGCCAGTCCTGTGTTATCATCTGCATGAAATTGATACTCCCTCCGTCCCACATTATAAGTCACTTTGACTTTTTGGTTCATGTATTTTTTACTCCTCTGTCCCGCTGAGTTTGTCACCCCGGATTCCGTGCCATCTTATTCGATGCTTCGTCTTATTCAAATTTTTTCCTCAAATATAATTTATTTTGTTACGACTTATTTTATCAATGAAGATACTTGAATATTGATTAATTTATTTTATAATTTGCATAAATATTTTGAATAAGACGGATGGTCAAACATAAAAGTTCAAAAGTCAAAAAGCGACGAACTCCATGGGACGGAGGGGGGTATGTATCTAGACATATTATTATATCTATCTAGTTGCGTAGCAAAAATGGATGTACCAAAAAAAGTCAAAGCGACTTTTAATTTGCAATGGAGGGAGTACTTATTACCGAAGATGGTGTTGGGCACATGGAGTAAGTTGATGGTAAATAATTTCTGCTAAGTATCAGTTTTTGGTGGTTTAAGGCGTTTAACCAGGAGAAAAGTTCTCCCCTACTCTACTTCTCTTTGATAACGTACCAAATTTCAGTAATGAAGATTCAGCTATAAGAAGTTATTGTAGTGGGGTTTGGGGGTGACAGGGTTCAACGCAGCTTCACTATGCCCCCCTGTCTGATTCATTCATTTTTTATATGTTTTCTGCCAGATCAATCAGTTGGAGAAAGACAAAGATGTTATATCTCAATCACAGGCAATATCTGTCCTGGAGAAATTACCTCAGCTGTCTTTTGCTGCTGTGATTAATGCCCTCAATAATTTCCTAAATGACACAAAGGTAGTTTAAGTTTCCAAAAATAATCCTAATTGAATTCTTATAATTCAAGGTTATTCAGTAACTGATTAGTTAAATCAGGCCTTCTGGAGAGTTAGAATTGAAGCAGCATATGCATTAGCTGTTACATCATCTGAGGTATGTTTGTTTAATGTTTGCTACTCTTTGTCAGCCATATTTTTATTGCTTTACGTATTAAGAGAGATTTGGTTTTGAGATATCTGAATAACCAAAACTTTGCACATTGTTAGTTCGAGAAAAAAAAACTTTATGCATTGTTAGTAGTTAACTATCTTCTGTATTGAATTATTCTTTTGGGAAAGGACCTACCCAACTTGCTTGCTGCTGCTTTATTTGTGAATTAAAGGGTATATGCTCTTTCTGAGTTTTACTTAAGGAGATCCATGGTATGCGTTCTCCAACAAAGTAGCTGCTTCTTTATTCGAAGAATTTTTTTGCATTTCCTAGTGGATTCTTAGTATTATGATGGAAATCAAAGGGAAGCAAAGCGTATGTGGAAGTATTTCACATAAAAGCTGAGTGATACAGAATAAATGAAAGAAAAATAACAATATAAATAAATTGAAAAGAATGTGCGAGGAAACTCTCCTTGCTCTTTTATTTTGTTACTTTTTTTTTTTGCTGTTCCAGCAAGTCATTGATTGACATTACTGAAGCATATTAACATGCATTGCCTTTTAAATTTTATGTTGTGCGTTTGCATTTTTTTTCACACCGTTCAACAACAAAAGTGGGATATTTGGAAGATCTTACCTCTTACCTTTTTTAGCTCGCTTGGATGCATTCTATTTTACACAAGTATCTTACATGAGTTTATTTTGCTTCATTCAGGCAACTGATTTAGCTGGGTTGCTTCATCTGGTTAAGTTCTATAAAAGCCGGCGCCGATGCAGATATTGGAATGCCCAGGTCAAGATCTGCATTGTACATAGCTTGTTTTCCTTGTTGCAAGCTGTTGTGTATCATTGTTCCATTTTTTTGTTCTTAATAAGGTTAATACAAGTGTCCTTTTTTTACTTATAGGCCAAATGACTTTCATGATGTCCCAGAGTACTTTGTTCTTGAGGTAATGCTTTGAGGTAGGAATTGTTATGTGAGTATGCATGGCCAAATAATAAGCTAGAGCACTATTACAATATTTCATGTATTAGGAACTGTTTATCTCAGCTTGTGATGCGCATAAAACAATGTACAACACTTTTTGGGTTATACAAGAATGGTGGGAAATGTTACAATCAATTTCTATAATCCATTATAGAATGTTGTGGCATTCAAATATAAAATGGCTGTTGTTGTGTATTCTAGCAACCACTAGCCCTTTACATATCCAGATTGTTCACAGTATCTGCGTACTTTTATCTTGGTATACCATTCAGTTGTCATTGTTTTCTGAATAAGATATGAAATACTCAAAAAAAATTAATGCAGTAGTTATTGAAATCAGTGCTCATATCATCACTCCTATACTATATATATATCATCTAATGTACATGACATTTATTTGCCTTCAGTGTATGTACCAGCTCACCTAGGGCTTGTTTAGTTCCCATGCTCTGAACCCAAAATATTTCACCAACTAAACACACCCCTGGTGTCCTTATAATCTTTTCTGTGTCAGTTCGTTAAAATCTTCATTATTTTTCTTTAAAGTAATTAGGAACTGAGCTGGCAAATGGAAGAGCGTCCAAATCTGATATACAAGGAAATTTGTACTTTTTTTTTGTTTCCTCAACCGTATGGTTTGAGCATTTCATCATTGTTTGCAAAAGTAAACCTTTGAGCAATTTGGATTTGCTTGCAGCTGATTGAGCTAGTAATTCAGTTACTAAAACCATTATGGTTTGTAGCATACAAGAACTAATGAGATATAATTTTTTTGTATGTTCCTTTTTGTTAGGCAATCCCCATGCGGTAGCTCTTGTTAGATCATCGGACAAGAATAGCCCAAAAGGAGCCATTGAGTTTATTCTTCAGCTACTAAAGGTTGCTGCTGCTCTCTGGTTTATATTTTATTTACTTGTCATCTGTGGTTCTGTAACTATATTATTTTTTATAGACTATGGAGTAATTATTGTTCTTTATTCATGATAATTTAGTGTATATGGTAATTGCTTTACTAATTCCCTAGGCAGCAATTAAAATGTTTATGCTAATATGTTTTGCATACTTTGTGTCCCATTTTTCAGTACAATGATAACAACGGGAATATTTACTCTGATGTGTACTGGCTATCTGCAATGGTCCAGGCAATAGGCGAACTGGAATTTGGCCAGCAGGTTTGTATGGATGCATATTATCTAGTAACATATGACCTATATTTATTGTTATAGACGCATTCCAACAAATCAGTTTGTGCTTGATGGGGACAAGATGATTTGATATGATTAGTTATGAACATACATGGTCGCCTTCATGGATTTAAGCTAGTCTGTTCAAGATAGTTTTTTGAGGGTTAACTAGACTGAATTGTCTTGTATACCTATTTTCTGGTCTATAGTGCTTTGAGAATATTTTTTTTCACGTACAGAAAGTGAAATAAAACTTTTTTTTTTGTTCTTATTGGCCATGCCTTTTAGATATTATGCTGCATGATGCTCTTTTTTTTTTGAAGGCAAAACTGTGGGGGAGGTCCCCATAGCACTTCATTTTCTATTGCTGCATGATGCTCTTGTTGTGCTGTTCATGAATTTCGAAGGCATAGTACACAAAATGAGATTGAGCTTTTCTGCAGGGCATGAGCTTCCTATCCTCCCTTCTCAAGCGAATTGATCGGCTCTTGCAATTTGACAAGTCTGTGGAGCTTCCCAGCAAGTGTTATTTATTTTACATGTCATCCTGTTCTGAAAGCTAGTAATAATTGGCCTGAAAACCTTTGTGCAGCTTTATGCCTGGTTATAATGGGGTCTTGACTGTCAGCTGCATTCGTACCCTTGCACGAATAGCAAAGAGGGTGTCATCTTCTGTATGCCTTGTAAGAAAGTTCATGTTCCCATCACTCTTCTCCACATCTTGCCCATGAGCTGTTGTGCTCTGAATTATGCACATCACATTCATGCATTACTTCTCATTACTGCAGGATCGCATTTGTGAATTGATAGCCCCTTTCCGTGATATGGACAAACCATGGAAAGTTCGAATTGAAGCTAGCAGGGTTCTTATTGATCTTGAGTTACACCATAAAGGACTTGATGCAGCTCTTTTGTTGTTCTTGAAATATGTAGATGAAGAAAAGTCTTTTAAGAGGTTGGATTGCTAGAATACTTTTACCTTGTTTTGTATGCTTTGCTATCTTTTGATATGGAAGCTGTTGCAGGAGCAACAAAGTTGGCTGTTCATGTCTTGTCTTGGGATATGTCAAGCAAGTATTGTTCCTTACGCCAATGATCAAATAAATTTGACAACTCTAATCGGTCTTCTTCATCTGCTTGCTGGCACAAAGGCATACAATAACGTATTTCTTCGTCATCATGTGTTCTGTATATTGCAAGTTGCTGCTGGAAGGTTAGTGAATTTATTATTGCACATCTATTCATTATTTTGTTTTAGTCAATCATTTGTTATATTGCATTGAATTTGCATGCTTTTCTACTCAAAAATTTTAAGGACATGTATTCCACCGTTTGAGCTAACCATCCCCCCTGATTGGAATCATTCTGCTAACTGAATCCTTGACATTCGTACTGATATTATCAGTTCCAGCATACACCCTGTAAGGACAATGTCCACCACCTCAATACACATGTATTCAAAGTACTTTCGAGATAGTAAATCACATATTTCAGTAGTATTATCTCCGTCTAGAAAAGAATGCAAAGCACACTACCAAGTACCAAGTCAATATTTTATGATATCAAATAAATATTATTAGATTTGTCATGAGTTTTATTTTCATAGCATACCTATTTGGTGTCATAAACATTAATTTTTTTTCTTATATATTTGGTTAAACTTTTAATAAAGAATGCACATAGAATTGCATTCTTTTTTTAGATGGAGGTAGTCACAATTTTGGGTTACGTATGACCCAACTAAAATATGTTCTCCATTTTTTTTACTTGCCATGCCAAGCATGAGTCCATGTGGGTTGTTTGTGCTAATTTTGCTCTCATATTGACATTTTCATTCAGGTCCCCAACATTATTTGGTGTTCCAAAGGTCGTCACACCCCCTTCGGTGGTCAAGGACATATGTAGTGATCAGCACACTAAGGCTGATTCCTCAATTCCTCAACCATCAAGGCCTCAGGAACCTTCCACTAGCACTCCTAGTGTCCAGGAGGTCTTACCTACCTCTGGACCCACTAAAGATGCTGATAATATATCTAACTGCAGCGACAGAAGGAATGTGGTCAAAATTAGGGTGAAGCTTACTGCATCTTCCAGTAAAGCATCTGATATTGACCACAGAGGCCATTCCCATGGTGGAAGAAATGAAAATGAACCGGGTCCATGTAGCTCAATGTCAGTGGATGCCCCCATGGTTGGGGCAGCAAATGAACCATTGAATATAAGCAATCATAACATTGAGGAACAGAACTCATGTCATGACCGTGAATCAAGGATGTCGGCAAGCGTTAGCAATGCTAAGCTAATGGACAGGCATGAGATTTCCAAGGAGCTACAGTGTACTGCTGATTCAAGGCTGGATGCGCTTCCCAAGGGTCAGTTCTCTCCTGCCATTAATCGGCCGGAAGTTTTAGACAAGCCTGGCAGTCAGCTTGGAGCTGTCTCCACCAGCTATGATGGAAACCAAGCTCCTGAATCTGTGAACGGAGTGGAAACGAAAGAGAGAAAGAAAAAAGGCAAGAAAGATAAGAAGCGGAAACGTGATGAAAAACGAGATAAGAAAGATGACCCAGAGTATCTAGAGAAAAAGCGACTTAAGAAGGAGAAGAAGAAAATGGAGAAAGAGTTGGGCAGAAAACAGCTAGAAGGTGAAGGAAGAGCTACCCCTGAACAGAGAAAAACAGTGAAACCTTCAGGTTCACAGGAAGTTTTGCCTGCAAGGCCACCTGCTCCAGTGCTAAGTGCTGAACCAGCCCCTGTTCCGAGCTCTGAACCTCAGGTATCAAGCAAGGAAACAACTGTAGATACTGCACGTACAGCAGCCAAACCAAGGATAAAGATCAGAGTCAAGCCCTTAGTAAGAAAACCTGAAGGGAATTAAAAAGATTGTAGAATCGTGGCCAGGCTGCCACCATTTGTAAGGATTATTACTGTACAGCAGGCAAAAATGCAGTTATGTTGTAGGTTGTACCATGAGTAGCCAGTTTTTTGGTGAACGGCTGATGTATCCTGTAAAAAAATCATTTCTCTTCCCTAGTAATTTCTGGGGTAATTGAAATTTGAGTTCTAGGGTAGTCCACGTTTTGTGCTGTTGTTCAGCTGTTGCTATGCCCTGTTTGGCTGATGGTTTGTGCGGCTAATAAGCGGTTGATGCTGTTTTGTTGTGAGAGACACCATGGTTGATAAAGCCGGGCTGATAAGCACTTGTTGTATCACAGGTTTGAAGTGTTTGGTTGATTTGCTGGGTCTAAGACTAACAGCTTGTTCGTATCAGTGTTTATTTGTAAAGTGAAGGATTGCTGTGCTCAATTTGTAGCTGTTGATGTGTTCATTTCAGATTTGAGGAAACTTGATGGAATTAACTGCTGAATTTGCACTAACATTTTTACGACGCTCTTGGTTTCTCTTTGCTCTGCTCAATCCCATAGCAACTGCTGATGTTTAAGCTTGTTCGACTGCTTCTCTCTCTTCTGCAGATTTTGCTGATGGGGTCACTACTGAGCGCCGTACTGATCAGCTGTTATGTTCTGCAATAGGTGATCTACGCGGGTGCTGGTTGCAGTGTGGACATTGCGAGATAGCATTGATCTAATTGTTGGAAACAGCGTTGGAACTCGTCTTCATACTTTTCAGCTGCAAAAAAGAACTCGTCTTCATACTTTTCAGCTGCAAAAAAAGTTGAACTATCTGATGACGCTGGCTGCGCCCATATTCAATTGAGCAGTGGGACTTGTTAAAATTGTTCATTGATCGAGCTGGAGGATAATGAAAGCTATTGACGACCCTGAACTTATCAGGGTATAGTGTTTGCCTCTTATAACAAATAAGCATCAAGAAATCATCAGCCGAACACAAGTACCATGGCTTATAAGTTTATAAGTGAACAGGGTGTTTTAACAAACTCTGTTCTAAGGATAAAATGTGAAGTGAGAGCAACGGAAGGAGCTCTCTAGAAACTCCAATTTTTATGGAGCGGTTTCACGGAGTTTTTTTTATATATATATATATTTAAAGACACTCTAAAGAGTATCCCACATTTGATGTAACCCAAGGAAAAATGTTAGTACACAAAATGAAATGTACGGAATAAAGCTTGTGGAGTCATCCCAAACAGAAGTGCAGTAGGATCTTGTAGCCATGGGCCTAGTTTGATGGTTACAATATCTACTGCCTCGTCCCAAAAATGAACGTTGTTCTCGCTTCGTGATGAATCAAATGCTTTTAAATTTAACTAAATATATACAATTTTTTACAATATACTTCTCACGATTCTGCTTGACCGTTCATCTTATTCAAAAAATAATAATAAATGTTATTTATTTTGTTATGACTTATGTTTTTGTTAGAGATATTTTTATAATGATTTATAAATTTTATTATTTACATAAAAAAACTAAATAAGACGAATGATCAAAATGAATCATAAAAGTGAAAAAAAATATGTTTATTTGTGGGACAGAGAGAGTATAAATATTGTTTTTTATAAAGGTTGTTCTTTGGATATTTTTTTTAAACTTTTTGGGACATTTTTGGGAGGAGGGAGGCAAACCAACACCACATCAACCAAGCCGAAACGAGTGGGGGAGAAACGAGGCAACGGCCCACCGTCACAGATCACAAAAATCAGACGCAGTCCTCGCACGCGCACATCGCACTTTCATGGCACTGGGAGTAACCGGCGACGCCGAGGGGAGGGAGCCAGCCGCGACGCCGCAGCCTGCAACGTGGCAGCGGGTGTGGAGGGCCGGGCAGGGGCGGCGGCGCACGCGCTGCTGCTCTGCTTCACCGCGCTCCTCGCGCTCAAGCTCGACGGCGTTGTTTCGCTCTCCTGGTGGTAAGCTGCAATCATGTACTCCTGCCCAGCAATCCAATCCATATCTGGGACTTTGCGTCCCGGCGACCCGCGTTTGCTGGGCTGAGGTACCGGTCCGCTCGGAGAAATTGTGTATCGTTTATGGTATCTAGTCTCATGTAGCCATGGAGGTTGTGAAACTTAGAGAGGGGCACGGTAGGTCGATGGTTCGGGCATCCTAATTTATCACGCAGCTTTTTCATTTGCGACATACTCCCTCGGTTCGAAAATGTAGTTCACTTTAGCTTTTGTAAATACATTGATTTTTCTTGCTCGCATGTGCACTATGTCTAGATACATAGTAAAATAAATAGACGTAGAAAAACCAAAGTGAACTACAATTTGGAAAAGGAGAGAGTAGGAAATAATGCGTTGGTGATTTGACAAATTGCATGCAACTGAGTCACTGATTGAGGGGATTCTGAAATTCGTTCTGGGTAAATGAATTGGAAGTTGGCTCTTGCATCCTGTCCTGAGTCAGGGTATGAAGAGACCTTATCGGCTGTTTGGTTTGAGGAATGAATTACTCATTCCCGACTTTTGTGTGTGTGTGTTTGGTCTGTGAAATGGAATGGGTTGATGCATCACCTCACTCTTCATAAGCTAATAATTAGTATTAGTACGAAGAATGGAGTCATTCCACCAAATTTGAAGAATGGACTCATGCTGCACTTCCTCATCTAGGATGGAGTGATTCCTCAAACCAAACAATCTATTAGTTTTTTTCCCAGCCAAGAAATGCTTAATTACTTTCCTCAAAACCCCCCACCCCCACCCCACCCCCTCCTTCAAAAAAAAAGGTGAGGGGTGAAAAGGTTATGGAGCACCCCATCCCTCAAACCAAACACCCCATTAGTCTTGTGCGTGTGACTTGATGATGAAAGTGCAGACAGGAATGTTGCAGAGTGTATGTCATAAAATTGCTAGAAATGCTGAAACATGTACAACACACATTTGATGTCAGTCTTTCATGTCTCAATATTGGAATTCTAAAAATAAGTACCAATACTGCAGGGTGCTTTTCATCCCTGTATGGTTGTTCCATGCTGTTGCTGCTCGATGTCTATTCTCGTTACCGGCTCCATCATCACATGAAAGTTGTCAAGTGTGTTTTCTACTTTTGCTTTCAAACTCAATACCTTCTTTATGAAGTTGGCTAGAGGCAGGTTAATTAGATCATTCAACTGTGCAGCGGGTTCCATTCCATTCCATTGTCGCAACACCGTTGCTAGTTGCTTTTGAGCTGCTTCTCTGTGTTTATCTGGAAGGCCTCAACCACAATGGTGAATCCATTATGTACTGTGATTTATCATTTGTTTGTTTGTTTGCATTCTGAGTTGATTGTTTTTCACTTGCTGGCTCAATTGTTCATTTTTCAGGTCATGTGGAACCTTTCATAGATTTAAAGCTTGTGTTCCTTCCACTCTTGGCTTTAGAAATCATTACACTGGTTGACAACTTCAGGTAATCACATAAAACAAGTGGAAAAGTGCAAATTTCTTATATCAATAATGAGAATTACATGACAACTTTTTGTCATATACTCATTTTATAAGCCCCCTTTTACTTTTTCTACATCAGTAATCTAACCTATACAGTGTCGTTCCAATCTTTAAGAAATTCTTCGTATTATGGAAATATAGTATATTTGTAATATATAAGAATTATGGTAGTAGTCAGCGATCATTTATCACTAGTATGTTCAAATTTGTTGCTAGGTTTTTTGTATACAAGAGTAATTACCAGAAATTTTGCTATGGTGTGAACAATGAACCAGACACTTGAGGTGAACATTTGTTGTTTGTCATTTGACAGGTCCTGCAAAGAATAATGTAAAAGAGGTGCCTATTAGTTCATGCTTATTTGCACAATTTGTTTACTATTCCTTCCTCTTTTTTGTTCTCATTAGGATGTGTGGTGCTTTAATGCCTGGGCATGGAGAAACTATAACCCATGAAGCAATTTGGGAGAGGCTTCCTGTAAGACTTTGAAGACTTGCAGCTGTAGCCCCTGAACTTTCAGTGTGTGGTAATCTGTTCTTCCAACAAGAACAAGAACAAGAACAAGAACAAGAACAAGAACAAATTCTTTTAATCCCAAGCAAGTTGGGGTAGGCTAGAGTTGAAACCCAACATGAGCCACCAACAAAAAAAGAAAAAAGAAAGATAAATAATAATATATGAGTAACCAGTAATAGTAATAATGTAATATTATTATAGGGGATCCAAAGACTCTTCATGATCAGGCATGTGAATAGCTGCTTTATTTCTTCTTACATTATTGCCACACCTTGGGGTTCCACTATGCACCAGTGCCTTTGGAGGTCTAAATTGGACATGCTCAAACCATTTGATTAGTCCTGGGAAAGCTTTTTCTTCAATTGCTTCTAAAACCATTCAGTTCTAAGTCTTATCCATGAGTCTTCATGACAGAAGTTGCTATCTCCATTATTTTTCTGTTTTGGTTCTAGCAGCCAAATTTATGGAATACTAATATCTAATAATTGAGATTGTTTCTCTTAGTGGCACTGGAATATGGATCTCTAATCAACCATTCATTTTTATATTAGCATTATTTTTATTGATATTTTTTATTAAAGACTAGTTTGTGCCCTATTTTGTTTTGACTTTCTTGAATCTAGTTAGTTATGTGAATCTTTGCCAATGCTAGTGCCACCATGTTGTCTGGCTCCAAAAAGTATATTTATGAAATGGCTATTGTATTCAAACATAGCATTTGGATCTTGAAAGAACTAAAGTGTGAATGGATATCATACAACTACAGAATTTAGGAGAATGTAAGCTGCGGCAGAACTGCACTGAGGCCAGCAGGTGCCATGCTGACCCACCCCTTCCCCCTCAGTTTTTGCAGACTCCGTTAGATGTATATGTTGTTAGATAGCAAAGCTTTGTGAATAATCAATCTAATCTATTGCTCTGCCCTTGAATGTAAGGCTACAGTTTTCTTTCTCCAAGCTTTTTGTTAACCCATGACTTGTTAAAGGTAGCACATTTGCAAATTGCAATAATGTGCCATTTGATCTGTTGTTACAAATTTTTACTGCATAATTCAACATAAAATTCCCCAATTATATAACCATGTGTATATTGGATACCAGCAATAGCCTATATATGAATGATGCATTACTTGAGACCTTTAATGTAGATGACTAGATGCCTTATGTGCAGACTAAGGCTATAACTATTACTAACAACTTCATCTTTTCGTAGTACTTCTGGGTTGCAATTTCCATGGTATTTCTACTCGCGGCTACTTCACTCATGCTTTTGAAGTTATGTGGTAAGCTATATGAATACTATTGAGTTCAGAGCTTCTTTTCAGAAGTCCCAAAGTGAATGATGTGACTTGGCTTATCTTTTTTGCTGGAGTACTCCAGAAAATTCTTGAGGATCAACTTGTTTATATTTTATTATATGCCCTGGTAGAAATAACAAACCTTCTATGCAAGACTCATAGCGCTTAACTGTAGGTGAGAGTACACTGGTATGCTTTGACTTCTTAAGTGACAGCTAAACTGTGTGCACCAGGTGATGCAGTTACTCTGGGGTGGTGGGATTTGTTCATTAATTTTGGGTAAATACTTTTCTCCATTCCAAGTCATGCTTGTAATCCCTTAGGACAGTTCTTATTGATTACTTGACATCTTTACAGGATTTCCCAGTGCTTTGCTTTTCTTGTATGCACAAGATGGTCAAATCCAATGGTCAGTGGATATTCAGTCGTTTAATAATTCATCTTACATGGACAGTGCAATCGGAACAGCAGTGTTCCATTTTTCTCCAAACAGGATGCTGACATTGGCTAACTGTGTGTGGTCTGCAGGACATTGGAGGTCCTGTATTGATAATTCCGATAGTAGTTTTTGAAGTTCTTCTTTGTATGCGCCTAGAGGTCTGTTCTCAGCTCCATTTCCAGATGCTTTATTTTCTTTTAATAAATACAGACTGTCTACTTTTCTCTGCTGTTATTTGGACATTGATAACTTGCACCTGTATTGTATGTGTAGTGTATATAGACATTGTATCTTTTGACTTTTGAACTATCATATCATTGTCTTGTGCATATTTCAGCTGCCTTTTTCTGTGAAAGAAACATTTTGAGTCAAATCTTAGAGCTGCTTTTCATTACTGCTAAATTATGAAGCGCATACATCTTTTTTCACCCAAATATGGTTTCAATTTTTGAATGTCATAGTACAAGCTTGTTGCACATGTTGTCTGTGCCTGTACATCCATGAAACTTGTACTTGGATGCATCGCTAGTCTGAATATCAGTTGTATATCTGATTGCAGGGCACTCCATCTAGTGCACGTTTTATCCCAATTCGAGCTATTTTTCTACCCATAATTTTGCTGCAAGTGGCAGCTGTATCTTTTGCTGTTTGGAGATTCTTCAACAGGCTTCTTACTAAACTTAAAGATGGAACTATCAGTCAAGCACATATTTCTGTGTCCTCCAAAGTTGATGAGCTATTTATGATGATACAATATGGTTCAAGGTTATCTGCTATGTCGCATTGCTCTATTACCTATGTTCAAATTGCAAACCTACTGCAGGGGTTGGAGTTGGATTCTTAGTTTTATCTTCATTCCTGATCAGGCTCCTTCATTGGTGGTCTATTGATGGAGATAGCAAAGAGGAACAGGCCCACCTGTGCTATGCAAATAATATTGGGTATCCATTTCAGAATCTTGTTTAGTCGTTTAGAGCATAGACATTAGACATATTCATGGCATAAGTTGTTGCCTTAAAAACCATTATGTATGTGGATATTTTGGATGAGGGTTATAATCACTAAGCACTTTAGTTGGATCCTAATATGCTACTTTTTGTATATATCATGCACCATTGCAATCTAAATATATTAAAAACAGTAATCTATGGATAAATTGGTAAATAACATATTTTTTGTTGTGAAATACTGTGTGGAGCTCACCATCTCAGCTTAAACATAGAGTGTCATATTGGTATGTGTTCCACCATTTTTTGTTTGCTTGGGGAGCAGGTAGATGGGGTTGCAGGATTAGGATTGAGCATCATGGTCTCATGGGGAAGGAGATAGATCTTTTACTTGCAGAGAGAAAGAAAGAAAAAAGAAGACAAGATCATTGTTTGAAAGATGTACCGTATAATTTAAAGCCCATACATAAATATAAATTACATATGGGAGATCCCACCTACAGTTAGGTGGCCGAGATGCAGAATGATAAAAAGATTTATTATGCTAATTGCTTCAGAGCCACTGTTTGATACTTCATCACGAGGGAGCGAGGAGGGGTGTTGTTCATATGGATCCTAAATGCTTTCACGTACCTTAACACTTTCAATTACTGATCTCTTTTTTTGTTATCTGCAGCTATAGTACTTTTTGCAGTTATCCACCACAGGTGGTAAAAGATATGCCAAAGGAAGTTCTTGTCAAAGAGGTTAGTTTTCATACTTCTTGTAACAGCATCCTTGTTTATATGGAGCTAATAAATCATTTGTCCTCTTCTAGGTAAAGAGACTTCAACTGGCCTTGGAAGAGCAAACTGAAATGGCAAATAATAGCCAACAGCAGTGTGATAGGCTAAGAAATGTACTACCTGCTATCCCTTTTTCATCACACCAAAACATTTTTCACAACTTTTATGTATTCTCTTACAGATCTCCAAACAGCTATCTCCATCTGCATACCTTTATTTGCCTTTTAGAGTTTTCATCAGTGTATTCAAAAGGTTGTACTATTTTCATACAACATACAGAGATTGTTCATCTGTTATCACCAAAGGTTTTTTTTTTTTAGCATCATTATCATCAAAGGGTTAAGACTTAAGACACTAAATGTTTCTGACTAATTTTTGCTACAAACTTTGCCTGAACTAATGATAACAGAATATTTGCATCAATGCAGGAAAGGATCTTGTGTCGAATTTGCTTTGAAAGAGACATATGCATTGTTATGCTTCCCTGCCGCCATCATGTTCTCTGCGAGTAAGCTGATATCTTGGTACATTCTGGATGCATTCTTGTCATCTATATATGCATGAGAATTCTAAAGTTCTCCATTTGTTTCCCTTGCAGGCCCTGCTCTAACAAGTGTCAGTCATGCCCAATTTGCCGATTGACCATTGAGAGCAGGTTATCTATTTACGATGCAGTGATGTCAGCCAATCCATTATGTGACGCTGTTTAAAAGTTCACATGTTGACAGTAGTTGTAGGGTACCTACTTCTGTTGTTAGCAAAGATGGCCCACACCTGATTCCTGGCATTGAAGGACAGGTTGTGAAATTCTTGGTCTGAAATTTGGAAGAAAGCTAGGAAAGTCTCCTATTGTCAGATTGCAGCACAAGAAAAACAAAATCCACGATGCACATCCGTCTTCAGTGATATGACACAGAGGAAGATGAAGTATATGGATTCTTGCTCGTATATATGGCCAGCACGAATTGCCACTTACAAAATTGAGTTTGTTCTCTAGCCATATTAGTTCCCAAGCGAGTTCTGGTTAACAGCTGGATGGGAAACCTTGCAAGCATGTGTAACTGGAGCTTCAGGTTGTTTTAGATGTTCTTTTGAGTTCAGCAACAAAGCGGCAATGTCCCACTATTCAACTATGATGAATCCATGAATTCACACAACAGTGGTACCACCTTTTCCAGTGGAGTTCTCCACCTGTAAACGGCTTATAAATGCATCTGTACAGATGCGACAATAATGTCTCTATCAATTTTATCTCCAAGGTATAAGAGCATTGAGCTTTCTCCTAGTCATGTCAAATAATGAGATAGCATCTATTGTATGTGCTTGTCGACCTCATGTGCCTTTTCTCCACCATACCAGAGCATCACTTTGCAGTACGAGAATTGGCTCTCAAGTCAACATTTGTGGCCAGCCACAACCTTGCACTTTTGTCACATTGCTATGATTTGGCTTATCTTGCAGCCTGCAATCCTCTGGTACTCGATTGGAGATCTCTGCCTAGCGTGGAAGGCATCCAAGATTGTGCTGGTGCCAGTATTTGCCAAGAACTTGCTAGGTGCATGCTCCACATGCGCGAGGAGCCGAGGACTTGTCATTCCAATTTTGTCATCCTTATCCATGTTATATAGCTTCATGTGTAGGCCACCTTTGTTGATATATCCCTGCTTTTGCTACGTCAATGTGTGATGATATATGTATGTATCCAAAATGTGAGGACATGCTGGTGCAATGCTGATAAGCACATGTTTTCATGGTTTGCTGAGAATCATGTATTTGGGGACACTTAACAGTAGGTTAATATAATCCTGTCATATTGCACCGATTGATGTATCTATCCATCTAGGGCATCTCAAGTTCTCAACTATATATGTTCCAAGAAGTTTGGTACTGGTTGCTGCTGCTGACTGTGTGTTAATTATAACTGGTTATTTTGAATGCTTTCTCTGTCCCTCAATTAAGATGAACGAATATTTTTGTATAAGAAGGTCGAGGGCTCCTTTTTTTTTTTTTTTTTTTTTTTTTTGAGAATGACACAAGACAACGCAGACGCTCACAACACGCACGCACACTCACCCCTCTGAACACATGTACGCAAACCCTACCCCTATGAGCGCTTCCGAAGGATGACTTGGTAAAAAAAAAGATTTATGTACAAGCTGATTTAGTCAAGGTACCTATTATATGCTTCGTAGCTGAAATCTGCAATGGGTTTTCTTACTTTTTTTGATTGTAACAATAAGGGGGCAGGTACATTGGTGTTGTCTCATAATTCGTCTCATACAGTGACACGTAATTTAAGACGACTTAATAGACTAGACGTACATTGGTTGTTCCTTTAAGTTGTCTCATAGTAGCTTGCAATTCCTTAATTTATGGGCAGAGAAAAAGTAGGATTGTGAGGTGCATGACAACAACAACTCATACAATGGTATATAAGTTGTCTCATACTCCTAAATTTTAGCTCATGAGATGGTTGTTTCGCGAAGCAACGACCTCATTCTCTTTTCGCTCTCTCTATCTTCCCACATCATCAAAAATCCTACGCATGGCGTTGCATGAGACGAGGTATGAGACGGCCGACGTGTAACAATATACCTGCCGACCAACCATTCACGCAAACATACACGTGCGTGTATACACTACAATCATTAGAAGCGTCGACTTTAAAGTTGATCTCTAGGCATGCATCCTTTGATCAGGAGATCAAGTCACGTTCGATCAGGCACCTCTTCCCTAGTTTCTATCTACTATACGCAAAGACGGGCAGTGCATTGCGTGCTGCAGGCGCGCATGCCGTGCGTCGCTGTTGCCTCCGGCGGCCATGATCGAGCACGGGCTTGTCAGATGGGACGCACCCGTACGTGGCAGCGGCAGTGGCAGATGCAGAGATCGAGGAGGATCCAGACGAGATCGTGTGCGTCGTCGCGGGATGGTTATAGGTGCATGGAATTTGGGCTTCCATTGCAACGCATGTGATGTGAGTGAGTGGCCAGGAGGTGATGATGTCTTCTCAGAAATTGCTTGTCCGGACAGTTGGGAAATGTCGTCCCACGCACAGTGTTATTGTTGTCCATGTCCTTGCTAGGGCTTGTTTGGGGGTAAAAATAGGAGAATAACGACATAGCATGGATCCGGCGTGGCGAGGTGGCGGTGGCAGCCTGCCACCAGCAGATCCAGCACGGTGAGGTGGGGCGGCGGGTGGCCACAAGTAGATCCGGCGCTGCGAGGTGGGGTCGGCGGGCAGCCACGAGTAGATCCGGGCGCGCGAGGTGGCGGCGGCGCGCGGGTTCTACTCCTCTTCTCCCTCCGGCCATGAGCGGATCTAGCGGCGTCGCGGCTACTCCAAACCCTAACCCTAACCCGACCCGAAAGGTCGTGGTAGGCCTAGATCCGAGGACCGTTTGGGCTCAAAGGTTAGTTTTTTTATTATTTTTTTAATTTATTAATTGTGGCGGGCAAAAAACAACCGTCACGGTTAATCCAGATTTTTCTTGACCATAGTACCGTGTGGTGGGCAAGGAGCTCACCACGGTAAATGAAATCTGCTGCCCGGGCAAAAATCATTTAGGTAGTAGTGATCTCTTCATTGTAGTCAATGAGGTAAATGAGGTCGCCTCCCACCGGGATCCAACCCCTCCTCCATTGCGTTGTCGCCAGAGGCGGTTGAACTGGTCGCGCTAGCTTGTTGAGACGCCGCTAGACATCATTGTCGTCGCGGACTACGGGGGGGCACTAGGGTGGAGAGGTAGTGTGGTCCGGGGAGTGGAGGGGGTAGTTGTATACATTTATGTCTAACAAACTACTCCAAATCCCGTTCATTCCTCTACAAATGGTTATGTAGAGACGACGGCTCACCCCACCAGCCGCCTGTAAAAAAAATCTTTCATTTTTCGTAGACAACCGAGGCAGTTATAAATTTAGTTCTAGCGAGAGATTACTCCAAATCCAGTCCCTCTACAAATGGTTACGCAAAGAGACGATGACGACGACGCCACCACCAGCCGCCTATAAAAAATTATTCCAATTTTCATAGATAGAAAAAACAGAGCGGGGCGGTGGCGAACTGGAGAGAAAATTAAGGTGGGACCGAACAAATATTCACCGACTCAATAATTTGATGATTTAGCCAAGTTTTTCAAGCATACAATAGCTAACCATGACTATAGATTCTGCTTTGTTTTACTACAAGAATTTGGTCTAATATCATCACAAAATTATATGCTATTATGAGACAAGGAAAAAAAATTAAAAATAATTTGGAGACATAATGTTACATTGATTTGAGTTCGAGTTCGAGGAGGAACATCGAAAGTGGTAAATTTCTGCATGCCTGACTGCTTGCTGTTGTAGTTGCCCACCATTGCGGGCTGGCAACCATGCTGCCACCATCGTGGTCACATTGCTGCCATTACGTACGTGTCTGCCTCGCGCAACAAATTCAAGTGAAGCATCAATTAGCGATAATTCGGGAACGTTAGGGATATATGTGATGTGTGTTCTATACGTTTATTTGTGTTGGACTTTGACGTTCACGGCTTCTTTGTTAGGCAGCAAGCTACCACTATACTATACGAGTGCATTGACATTTAGACTGAACGTCAAGATTTTGGACTAGCGACTGGCTGCTGACATCAACCGCCTCTGTAAAAACATTAGTAGAGGCTGCTAATTCAGAAGGCGATATTTTACCAATGCCTCTATGGAGGCGCTTGGCTCACGTTGCATGCAGAGATGGAGAGAGTATATGCGTACATGTGAACTTGATTCTGGGTGGTCTTTTTCGTCTAGCTTCAACTTAGTATTCTTAGAGCATCTCCAATAGTTTGGCAAATTGCACTTGGCAAAAGTTGCAATTTGTCAAGTCCGCGAGATGTTTGTCAAGTTAAATCAAACCCCATCTCCAACGGTTTGACATTTTTAACTTGGCAAAACCCAAATTAGGTGGCTGCATGCGACATGCATGAGAGAGAAGCAGGCAGCACACTCGGGAGAGGAGTTTTGCCAAGTTGAGATTCACTTGGTAAATTTGCGCGGTTTGGACCCTCAAATGTCAAGTCTCACCAATTTGCCAACCCAAATGCCAAACCATTGGAGAGGACAATCTATAGATTTTGGAATAAATATGAAATGCCAAGTCCAAATACCAAACCGCTGGAGTTGCTCTTATTATAGCTAGGTACCAAAGGGGGGCAAAGGAAGAGATCGACGAGATGGAGTGAGTAGGCATGCTCGTCCGGGGACACACAAATATACGACAGTTCAGCCACCACACACTGTGTGCATCTATCGTGCACGTACGACATGCATGTGCTCCGCGGCTGGTCGGCCATCATCATCATCATATTATCCCCGGGCGATGGATGGACCTGTCGTTACTCGTTAGATAGCTAGTGTGTGGTCGTTCCACGCGCAGAGGAAGAGGAGCCACTGCAAAGCGTTCGACAAGGTTTGCGGTCATTATAGCTACCTCGCGCTTGACCATGCATGTATGTGTGTATTTGCGCTAGCTAGCGCACCACTGCGGGGGTAAAGCAAGTACAGTAGCAGGTTGTAAGCCGGCTAAATAATGACGTGGAGAAGGGAAGAGAGAAGAAACGGGTTGTAAGTTTATAGCCGGTTCGGGCACAAAACAAAAAAAAAAAAAAAAAAAAAAAAAAAAAAAAAAACCCTCACTGAGAGAGACATGTACTCCCTCCGGGTTGGTATTAGAAGTCGTTTTTGGACAAGGTTTGGGTCAAACATCGGGAATATAAATCATCAATAACTTTTAAGTTGTTGAGTTTGTAAATGTAAAAATATATTAGTAGATTTGTCTTAAAAAAATACTTTTTGAAAAGTATACATATATCACATCTCCATAAATATTTTATAATAATAAGAAGTCAAAGTTGTGTTTTGGAGACCGTGTCGCTGTCCTAAACGATTATTAATACCATCCCGGAGGGAGTAGGTCCTATATTAACTTTGAAGAATGACTATTGTATAAGTACACCGAGAGAAAGTTATAAAAACCCTTACAGACAACTTGCTAGCTATATTATTAGCCTTGCTCTAACGGAGTAGGTAGTACATCCCTTTCTTTCTATTCGATCGGCTGATCCAACCCAGTGTACCACTATACCGTTGAATTGAATGCGGCTAGGCTTTACTTTTACGCATGCACATCTAGCTACTAGTCTCGGTTCTTGCCTTGTTGCTTGGCAGGCCAGAGCCGGGGTGGGGTGGAGGACCCAATGCAACAATGGCGGCATGCAGAAATGGAAAAGGCAATGGTGAGAAGCAACCAAATAAAGCTAGCAAATATATGGACGACCTTATCACATCCTTTCATTGCACTGTCTTTCGATCGTGCAGAACAGGACTGCATCAAGCATGTGTGCGACATGTATACATAATATCTTCACGCGCCTTATTCCATTGCTATATGTATGTATCGTACGCACTACGCATCGTAGCTAGTTGTACTTTATTAGCGTGAGGTGCTCCATGTATTGTGCGTACATACTCTTTTCGTTACAGAGTACACTAGTATATTGCCCGTGCTAACGCTTACGGTAACATTTGGGACAACAAAAATTTAAGGTAATTTGGTAATTCTACCCTTCCTTTAAAGCCTAATGGTGATTTTACTCTTGTTTTTTTCACTTTGCGTTTTTACCCTCACTTTTTTCTAACGAAACCTCTGTCTACCCCTCTTATTCAACACCGTTGGCACATGTCATATTAAATGATGAAAAATAAACAAAAAAGAAAGAGAATTTGGTGATGTTACCCTCGCTTTTAAGCAAAATGGTGATTTTACCCTCGTTGTTCTGTCCTTTTTAACACCGTTAGTTAGAGGGGCTTAACAGAGCACAGGGGTAGACTCTCCCCTTCGTTTTGAAATAATAGGGGTAAAATCACAAAGTTAAAAAAATAAGGGTAAAATCATCATTTCGCTTAAAAGCGATGGTAGAATCGCCAAAGCCCCAAAATTTAAACAACCAAAATGGTGTATATGCTTTGTTTATTTTGAGAATTTACATGTTATAGCCTGACTGACCGGCAACTTCAGTAGTCCTTTGGATTTATGGTTTCATAAAAGAAACACAAGTACATAACCGCTATAAGGTTATGCATAATTTACGAAAAAGATTTAAGTGTCAATACTAAAAAGAAAAAAGTAATACCTATATTTCAACTAACAGAATTGTAAGCAAGTCAGCAAGCAAGAGTATCTCAAAATTTAGCATAAATATTTGCTCCGGATGGGAACGTCCATAATGGAATCTACGAGTGGTAAAAAAATTGTAAGCAAGTCAGCAAGCAATAATATCTCAGAATTTAGCGGGAAGCAAGAATATCTCAAAATTTACTACCTAAATGGTACAAAGGAATAAGGATCCCTATCTCATTAGGTTCATTAGAGGTGGCAAGAGGTTACACAACAATATAACACTACGCTATATATGGTGCAATCAAGAATAGGATATTGAATTTACTAAACAATCTGAATAAAACAACACAAAATGATGGGCCATATGCCACATATAGGTACAAATTCGCATACCACTCCAAACGAACAAATCACATCAATAAGGATGTCCCTTCTCGATCTCTGCTTTGACTGAGGCTACGGCTAATGGCCAAACTTGTTTAGTATCATGCACACAAACAACAGAGGCTATATATAGAGTTAGTATATATAGAATTAGCATCGGTCGACACAATTGTCGGGTTCCATGTGTGCAGATGATTGAAGAATTGTCACACTTTTTGTGAGCCGCGTTTACCTGCATGAAGATGAGGAACGAATCCATCAAGAACACCTCGGGAAGATCAATCACTTGATGGCCTCCGGCCATGCCTTCCGCAAAGGCGGTAGAGAAGCACGCAGAGGACACTCCCTAGCGCCGCAAAGAACATCGCCCTCCACTCTCATCGCACCGCTCATAAACTTCTCCACGCGTGCATTGGCCTCGAAGGAAATAGAGGGACAAACTGGCCAATGCAGCCCGAGGCGCGATCAGGGGCTGTCGGGCGGCACACGATGCACGCGTGTCTGCGGCGTGCTGCGCTACCTCACTTGAAGCGCCCCGCCGCCATGTGATCCATCGGATGCAAAGATGACGACGGTGGCACGTGGGGCTGTGACCGCAAAGACGAGGAAACGGCCGCAGAGCAGCTCGCTGAGGACGCAGGCGGGCCTCCGTGGTCTAGCCCCTGAGCGCGGCGCTGCTAGGAAAATTACGGAAGGAACAACAGATCTGACTGGCGGCGGCTGGGGTGCGAGACCGTGAATAGTTGAATAGAATTTAGGGTTACACAGGGGTGAATTCTTTCCCTTTTTCCTTCGTGGAGGCTTTTTTTTTTTACATTCGGTGTTTCATGCATGCTTCAACGCTGGTCGCAAAGGGATGACGAGGGGATGAGAAGTGCGAGACGTTGTCGGGTGAATCCGTGGGTGTAAGACTTGTGTGACAAACTTTCGATCCCAGCCCTCAGTTGTGACATCCGTTGGTCGATGTTGCTTGAGCTAAAAATAGTAATAACTGTGCCCTTATAGTAGAGATGCTTCAACGCGGTCGCAAAAAGGGATGACAAGGGGATGAGAAGTGCAGGCGTTGTCGGGGTGAATCCGTGGGTGTAAGACTTGTGTGACAAATTTTTGATCTCAGCCCTCGGTTGTGACATCCGTTGGTCGGTGTTGCTTGAGCTAAAAATAGTAATAACTGTGCCGGCTTATAGTAGAGATAGAGATACATGCCGGTACACTAGCTACTTAGCTTACGTGGTGAGAAACAGAGAGGAAGCTGGGCTTTTCTGGGCTTGGAGCCTGGACATTTAAAGTGCAAAGCATACATGCATGCATGCACGAGGGATGTGACATGCATGCATAGCACTGGCTATGAGTATGAGTATGAGAGTATGAGTATGAGATCGAGACAGCATGCAGGGGCAAAAACAAAACACATTACATTTTTTAATTCAAAGAAGACTGTGAATTGGTGGGTTGTAAGCCAAGCCGCATGCATGTGCAGAGACCAACTACTTGGCGGCCCCGGCCGTCAAATGGCTCAGGTCTCAGGGTACGGGCCATGTCGAGATCTGACCAAGATCGCCAGGGTACGGCTGCCATGCTCTCTCTCACAGTCTCTCGCTCGCGTTCGTCCGCTGCACAGCATGCATGCAACTCTACACTACTAGGGCTCCATCGATCGATCGATCGATCTATGTGTGTGCGCGGGCCCCTGCTCCGATCTAGCAAGAGCGTGCCCCCCTAACATCGTAGTAGCAGCGTGCAGGACCGGCGGCGGCGGCGGTCTCGCCGGTCAGGCTACCCTGCAACCCTGACGCGCCTTGTTCCTTTCAAGTACGTACTCACTTAATCTATTTATTTATTTTTATTTATAAACCGATCTGATGATGAGGTAGAGAAAATCGATCCGGCTCTAATTAATATAATTATATAACTATAAAATATGTCTATATACATAACAAAATCTATGTATAAAAAAAGGTACTTATAATTTGATATAGAGGGAGTATTAGCACACACTAATATAATCTTGTTAAATAGAAAGCTCCAAGATTGACAGACGAGACGTGCATGACCATACTCGATGCTCTTTCCAACCTTCACAGCATTCAGCCGCGGACCCAGCAGGTAGCTATATGAACACCACAAGCAGCTGGCCGGGTGCATATGTAGCGCAACGCTGAAAGAAATGAAGAGATTCACATGCCAGCGCTCACATGTATACTAGCTAGCAAGTACAAAACTTTTTTTTTTTTTTGAAAGATCCGGCAAGCCGGCTTTGTTATATTAAGAAGAAGGTAGCAAACAACAGTGGCAGCGCGAGAAGCGCCGGTCCCTGAACCCGGCCTAGGCTGTTTCGGGGCTTAGGTACAAAGTTGATTACTCACGCACTAATGACAACACACAACGACCTAGGTGCCTAAGCTCCCGGCTCACCGCGACGGCTACAAGCAACCTTGTAAAGTCCCGGTCATCCATACGGGCTGCCTTACGGATGGCCCCGATCGCCTCTTCTCGAAGGCCGAGCCGTACATATCGATGCAGATGTGACCGCTTCATCCGGAGCCAATGCCGCTGACTTTCCGTCGATGAAGGAGAGCTCCCCGCCGGCTTGTGTTGGGCACGCCAAAGAATCGGAATCGCGGATGGTCGAGCCCCGGCCGTGCACTCGAAATAGTAGGCTCAGCGACCACTCTCCTCCCCGTGTTTCCTCTTTTGTAGGAGCAGACGCCGGTCTCTCGGAGGATTGGAGCAGAAAGGGCTCCTCCTCCACTTCCCCTTCCCTCCTCCTCCTCCTCCTCCTCCTCCTTCTGGCAACTATGGAAGGAACAAACCCGAGCAACGACTCAACCTCTCGTGCAGGTGGCGGGCACACAACCGCAGCGAAGCAACAAGCTCCTCCAACATGGGGTCAACCCATACCGAGGGTCCATCTCCACACGGCATCAACATGAGAGGATCCGCGCCACAGGAAGAGTGCATCAACGACGCCGCCGGGAGCTGGGCGGCTTGTCCACCACGGGTGTAGTCTTGCGTCCGCAGTGTGTTGGCATCGGCTCGCGGGCTTCAACACCCCGCCACACCGGACTCCTCGACAGTCAGGCGGCAAGGGGGTCGACGACGTGAGCCGAGTTGCCCCTCGCTATCGGAAAGCCCGGGCGCGAGGGTGGGGAGGCGAGTCGGGAGCGGAGCTTGGCGAGATGGGTTGCCGCCGATTTGAGCGACAAGGGCGGGAGACGTGCCCGAGCCCCATGCACCGAGGTAACGAATCGTGGTCCCGCATCAGGCGACGCGGTGGTCGGTGCGGTGACAACGGAAGCGCCGATCGTCGGCGGCGGACGTGGTCTTCCATGGGGCCGCGCGCATCCCTCGGTGCCGCCCCATGGCGCCGCAGAAGCGGCCGCGACGCCGGGCGGCTCTCGTGTCTTTGGGAGAACGCGCCGCCAACCATCGATGTCCGGGCGGCGCCCGCCTTCCGCCCGAGGCGCTGGTGGATGGGATTCGCCCGGTCTGGCGATGGAACCCTGCGGCGTCCGGCGCGCCGTTGCCGCGCGGCGGCGCGCCCGCGAATCGCGCGGCCCTCACCCTCCGACGACGGGCGGCGGCGGGCGGGCGGCGCCGAGAACGGCGTCTTTGCTGGGTCCATAGCCTCGACACCCGATGAACGCCCATGTCGGCATCAACGCCCCCGCCAACTCCACGCCCTGGGCGGAGTCGTGGCCGAGCACCAACGTGGTGCGGCTCATGCGGGCTACCGTGGTGATAGCCCGACGAGCCGCGCCGAGGTAGGGAAGGCGCCTCCACGCACCCATCGTCATCCCCATCTTCATCCTCATCGGCGACGACGCCACTCCACCGCATCGGCCGATCCGCCCGTGGAGGGGAAGAAGGGCGCGGCGTCAGAGAGAGCGAGCCCCGGGCGACGAGACGCCATCGACATCACGGGTCGCCATCCCGCAATGTCGCGGCGGTGGTGGGGACGAGAGGCGGCGCCCGTGGAGGAGTGTGGAAGCGTCGTTTCCACAACGCCCGGTGCCCGCCGGCAGCGAAGACGCGATCCACGCCGCGGACGGAGATGTGGCAGGCAGCCCGGCGGCAAATGGCGGCGTTGCCACCTCCCGCGGCTCCTCGCAAGGCGGCGGTGGAGGCCGTCGGGCGGAGTCGGGCGAGCCTGTCGGCGTACAGGATGCGGGCGGCGCCGCGGCTTCCGTTGTCCGGCGCGACCGACGGCGTCCGGCCTCAGCGCGCACGAAGGAGCAGGGAGGTGGATCCGGTGGGGCGCAGTGGATCCGGCGAGGGAGATGCATGGGCGGGCGCCGACTCGCGGCGGCGGCGCGGGCGGGCCGAGGCCTGAAGCGAGGCTGCGCGGCCGTTTCGGGCCGGGGAACGGGAGGAGAGGGTGGGGTGCGGTGGTGGGAGCATGGGGATGAGGAGGGGGCCGCCGGCGCCGGATGGATAGCGGCGGGCGGGGAGCGGCCCCCGGGCGCCTAGGGTTTCATCGGTCCTCACGGTCGCTTGCCCGTGCTCCTATGGCTTGAGAATGAATTCCTATCCAAAGAAGTACAAAACTTGAACATGAGTACCTACTGCTAGGTTTCATCAATAGCTCAATGATCATCTTTTCTTTTTGAAACAGGAGTAGATAAGGTGCATGTCTGTCTCTCTGCCATGTTTGGTTGTGCGTTGGAGAAACAAAACTCATTAAGATAGCTTGGTGTGATGCTAAACATAGCTGTGTGTATGTGATCTTTTGTTGTTAAAACCGGATATGCACCACAGACCTTTGAAAGTTATTTATTTTGGGACAAAGGGACTATATCTCTTATAACAAACATCCTTAGTCTGACCTAATCAAGAGGTGGAACGACCATACATGTGCACATGCCCCTACCACACAAATAATATTACAACACTGCAAACCCAAGTTGTGAGGACCCGTCGTGTTAATTTACCAAAATCTCACTCATCCACGTGACCGACCCAACTTAAGCAAATCAAGCTCGGTGATCCTTTGGAGATGCCATCGCATCTCCACTACACACGATCTTGGTTGAGTATTAGACCACTAGCCGCGACAACTCAAAAAAAACGCATCTCGGCAAGAGAGTACATAAATCAGCCAGAAAAACATATATTATGAGTCTTATTGGATTAAATGAATTAATTTGTCATGAGTAATTGTTGGATCATGTTGATGAGATTGATCTACATCTTGATGTTTGAGCTTCAACTAGCTTCACTTCTCAATTTCTAGCTTCTTGAATGCTTCACATGGAGGTTCTTTGTTACCCGCAACGCTTGCATTGGCTTGCGGAGAGTCGCCGAATTCATCGAAGGTCATGCCTATTGCAACTTCAACACAATTTGTATGCTTGTTTTAAAGACACCACAATGGCAAAGTGATTTTGTGGTGAAAATTTTCATCACAAAAGCATGTCTTTTTCGTCAAAACCAACCATTGTGGCGACTTTTTAAATCGCCACTAGTCGCCCACGAATATACTCGCCTCAAAAATACTCTAGTGATGAATTTTTGTTCCCCACAAATGGATGTATTCATCAGTGATGAATTGTGATGCCACTAGTAAATTGGTGGCCCATTGGTTGTCACAAAAAAATATGTATCGATGGCAAGAAAAAATGTCACTTATAGTATTTTTCTTTGCCACAAAACTCTTATTAAATAGTGGCAAAACAATGTTTTGCCACTCAATTTGTCACTAAAGATGTTTTTGTGGCGAACTAGTATTTTGTTACTAATAATATAATAGTGATAAAACTAGTTTTGTCACAAATAATATGGGAATTAGTGACAAAGATAAATTTCTCCACATCATTTTATCACTAATATTATACTCTGTATTCCTGTAGCGACATGATAGTCATGTTCGTTAGTAGCATAACAAAGAAGAAAAACAACATCAACCTTTAATGCAAACTTTGAGCATTTGGACTTCTTGTTAAGTATTAATTAAACACTTGCATTCAAAAAGTCTAAGTAGTGCACTTTAGGCTTCTTACCCATTATAAGCTCATAGGCGGTCTTGCCATAAACCTTGTGAAGATAAAATTGGTTGATTGCATTACATGCCATGTTGACTGCTTTTTGTCCAAAAAGTGTCTAAAGTCTTGTATTCATCCAACATTGTGTTCTTGCAGCTTCAATGAGTGTTCGATTCTTCCTCTCCATAACACAATTTTGTTGTGAAGTGTATGGAACTGAAAACTTATGCTCAAAATTAGCTCATCATAATGGCCTTTGGGGGAGTTACTATCGGTATATATATTGGGCCTCGGGTACCCTCTCCACCAGGAGATAAGCAAAACTAGGACAAAATGGGCCAAGCCTACTAAGTAGAAGACCCAAACTTAACAAGGTACATAAACTGCCGAATTGGCTCATAGTCCAATGGTGGGACGGTCCAGTGGGGCCGCTACCCACCGGGGTTCAAATCCCGGTGCTCGCACCTTTTCTTGGGATTTTCCCAGATTTATCGGCGTTATGCATTAAGTGGTAAGCCACGTTCCCGTCGGCAACGAGGCGCCAATGGTGACGACGAGAATCTCCGGATCTGTCGGTGCTTTCGATCCTTTGGAGGTGCTCATAGGGGTAGGGTTTGCGTACGTGTGTTCATAGGGGTGACTGTGCGTGCGTGTTGTGAGCGTCTGCGTTGTCTTGTGTAATTCTCATAAAAAAAAAAAGGTACATAAACTACGTTGAAGATAGGGCATTGACAGGATATGCTTAGAAGCCTAGTGAATCATGTTTATCCATTTAGGTTCGACTAGATCTCCTTGCAACAAACTAGGAAAATGTGGATTTAGATCATTCTTTATTCCATCTCAGTAATCCCTCACTGCCCCGTGGCTATTTATTGTAGGTAGGGGCAACCTATTCAACAGCAAACCGTAGCTTAGAACCCTCGACAAACTCATCATTGCCCCTATAAGCCCGAGCATACAACACAAAATAAGCATTCTTCACTAGACTTAAGGTATCATATACCTATACATTTATGTTTCATGTGCAACCCTTCTGATTCTCTACATACAAAATGTTGATTTACTAGTCAGACGGTAAACCTACGACAACCCCCTTCATCATCACCACACCAATTCTAGGCTCTTCCTCTCTCTCTCTCTCTTTTTTTTTTTTTTTTTTTTTTTTTTTTGAGAATAGGCTCTTCCTCTTCTTCTCTAGTCAATGCCTCCGACGCTGCCACCGTCGTCAATCCAGTTAGTGACCACTTTGTTCTAAGCCAGAGGGGTGAGGGGAGCATGCAACTATGCCCAAAAAATCCAAACCCTAATGTCGATTGACGAGTTCCTTCATACAAAAATTGATTGTGGCAGGTGAGATATCTGTCCTTTTTGTCCTCTTCTATGTCCATGGCCGCACAACTTAGCTCTACACACGAGATAAAGGATTCACCTTGGATTATTTGTACCTAACCAAACTACTAGAGCGTTTGCCTTTCTGTCGGACACCTTTTAACACTAGACCAAACAATGGCATGGGACAAGAGAGGACCACATATAAGTATACAACAGAGATGTTGATGAGAGTGCATTTACGTGATGAGTCATACGAAATCGTGCGTACTGCACTGCGATGCAGAGACCATATGTACTCCTCCTTACTCATAATTCAATTCATTTTGGACAAGACATTAGGTCAAACATTGGGAATCTAAATGATGAATAATTTATAAGCCATTGAGTTTGGAAATGTGAAAACCATATGGATAGATATATATGTTTTAAAAAGTATTTTTTATAAAAATATACATATACAACTTCCCAATATTAGAAAAATAAGAAGACAAAATTAGGCTGCGAAGACCGTATCAGTATCACTATGTTAAACTGCGTTGGTACGGAGGGGAGCACATATGTTTTTCTACACTGGTTGCCTGGCTGACCACGTGTCCCTACAGTGCACACCCCTGTAGCCGCCCTAGCTATCTGCATCGATCGACCCCAATAATGCCTTCATCATTCCCTTCCTAACTCCCCTCCATACCGCGCACACCAACGCCACGCAGCTACCTCTAGGGCTCTCTCCTAGCCCAAAGCTTCTGCAGTGACGCAACAGTAGCTGGTCATCAGCGACGCCATTGCTCTGAATGCTGTGTGGCTCATGTCCTCACCCTGCTCGCTCTCTCCCTCCGAAGTCACTGCCATAAACAAACAAACCAACACACACACGAGATATGTCCTAGCAGCACAACACCTAAAAGCTTCACTCTCACATCTTTCTGCTTCCTGTGTCCACACACACGCACTGGCTGCCCCTTTCACCATCGATCTCTAGCTTTTTCATCGATCTGTTTTCTCTACTTTGGTTTTCCATCCCCTTTTTAAGCTTTGATGCACACACCACACCGGCCAGTCGAAATGAACACTCTCCACCTGCAGTTGATGTGAAGATCTGTTTCATTTCCAGTGTAGTCTCAGGAACCGATCCAGCAAGCGAAGTGGAGAAGATGATGAAGAAGCAGTAGCCTAGAACTAGCTAGATCTCCCCTCTCTTGCTATAGCTAGCTAGAAAGGTAGAAGCTTGTGCAAACAGTGCACCACAGATGTTTCCTTACCCTAACCCTCACCATTTCGGCGTCTGCCAGTCCCAAGAACCACCACACCCAAACCCTACCGGCAGCTTCCCCATGCTTCCGCCGGGCGCGCATCTGGATCAGCGCTACGCGGACCATCACTTCTTCCCCGGCCACGGCCACTTCAACTCCGAGACTCTGGAGGCGGTGCTGAGGCCGACGCGCGCTGCTCCAGAGTGCGACGCCGTAGTGACGGCGGCGCAGCAGGGTGGAAGACCACGAAACGGTGTGCCCGCGGCCGGCGCCGGCCCCGGCCAGAGCCAGGCCAGGGCCACGCCTGGCACGGAAGCGTCCGTTCCGGACGGACAGGCACAGCAAGATCCGGACGGCGCAGGGCGTGCGCGACCGCCGGATGCGGCTGTCCCTCGACGTCGCGCGCGACTTCTTCGCGCTGCAGGACCGCCTCGGCTTCGACAAGGCCAGCAAGACGGTGGACTGGCTGCTCACCCAGTCCAAGCCGGCCATCGAACGGCTCTCCGCCACCGAGCCCTCCCAGCAAAGGGACGACGCAGCTTTGTCACCGGCGACGGCTGATGGATCAGGTAAGAGGGGAGGGGTTGCGGAGAAGTTGGGCTCCAGCAGCAGAAGTGGGGATCGGCGTCCATGGAGATGGAGCACACCTGCGAGCTGGACCGCCTCGTGTCGGCCGCGCCAGCGCTTCGGGAGTACTACTACGGCCTCAGCGAGATGATGAGCAACGACAACGAAGGAGATGGCGACGACGAAGGTGAGTACGAGGAAGACGGCGATTTCCTGGACGGTATGCAATATTAGTATGTACTACTAGCAGCAGCTTGCATGGTAGAAGTCTACGTAGTACTAGAAGCTGCTGGCAGAGCTTACCTAGCTAGCTAGATAGCTCTATCTTTATCTGATCTGGCAAGCACTTCTTCACTATCGTTATTTAGTTCCTACTTCCTAGTATTCAGGCCGGTGTACTCCTTTAAGTTAACGCTACTGGCAAATGTGTCTGATGTTACTGTTGTGCATGCTTTGATGTTTACTAACTACCGATCTGTTGTTATGAAGGTGCCCTTGTTTGATTTGGATTTTGTATTTGGGCATTCTTTTGGGCTTTTTAAGAAGGTCAAGATACACTAGCTAGTGAGCTAGCTAGGAAAGAAGGTTGCTTGTTTGACTGGATAATTTCATGAGTTGGGTCAATGCATACATATATAGACAAGGGTCATACGCAAATGTCTTTCTTCAAACTTGATGCATGATTGTGAAGATGCCATGAACCGTCAAACATATGGATATTATTAGGGAAGTTTTGAAAACTAAAGTTTCTTAACTTAGATTGTGTTTCCCTTTTTGTGTGTCAAAATATCCTAATTTTGTTTGTGTGTAAAAATAAAATCTAATATCCTTTTTATATTTATGTTAGCACTGACTTTGCTCATTTCATGTATCTTTCTGATGGTGTGATAGTTTGAAGTGTGCATTTGTTGATTTGGATGATGGGTTGAAAGAACATGTCAAACATACTGCCATATTTTTTTAAAAAAACACACACACACACACACATGATAATCCAATATATTTTTAGTATTTCTAATTTCGTAAAGTTATTAAAATACTTTTGTTTCTGATCTTGTTGGGGTTTTTATTTCATTGGTTGACATGGATATTCGTAGTTCAAAAGGTAATGAGTACATCAAACTTCAGCAAGATAATGTGGCCCCAAAGAGTGTCATGTATGCTTCCTAAATAAAATTTGAAAAAACAATGGAAATAAAAATGCACGTGCAAATTATTTCTCTAATTTAGAATCAATATATATTGCATACATAGATCAAACTTTCACCAATGGTCCAGGTTGTTGGTGGAATAAACCATGTACTATTTGTTCAAAATACTAGTCCTCGCTCCATTCCAAATCATAAGACATTTTGACTTTTTCTAGATACATGGTGTTTTTAATTATATAAAAGTCATAAAATATATCTAAGTGCATAGAAAAAACTATGTATCTAAGAAAAACAAAATGCATTATAATTTGGGATAAAGGGAGTAGTTGTGTTGCTAAGTGGAATAAACAAAAAAATCAAAATTTATTTTGTTAACTATTTCGTCTTTATTTTGGAGCAACATATTTGTTTGAAGTTGTTTTGAGGTTGAAAGTTCATGAAATAAAGCTGGTATTTAGTTAGCATAACAAAGGATTTTATATCATCGCAAACTATACTTTTTCATAAAAGGCTATTAATTCATTATAGATGCAACTAAATTTATATTATTACCAAAGTTGCACAACATGGTAACCAGTAACCTTTCCAACATTACCCATAGAAATTAATTAATGGCATGAGTATGTAACTAGTTGAATATAGCAAAATTAGATGGGAAGTTAGTTTCACATCGATTACCAGATGACTAATTCTCATAATGCATATATTTGTACTTATATATAAATATTATGCACTAAAAAGATGCAACAAAGCCAAAACCTTTCCATTATTTAAAAAAAGTGCCAATAACATTACAATAGTTGTTTATAGCATTTGCCGTGTATTATATTAATTTATTAGTAAGTTATGTAAACTATAAATATAATAAATAAGAAGTGGTTTCAGTTACATTTTGGAGATAGTCTTGATGACAAAACTAAGTCTATTGTTTATGCATCATTTGTAAAATAAACAACAGTGAATATTCATATATGGGTTTAGGGGTAAAGCAATTGATGACAATGCATGAAGAGCATCTCTGGCAGATAGATGTATTATATATATAAAGTATGTGAAAATTAGCCAAGTAATAATGATAATCTATTGGTCCTAGGGAAACATTCACCCTTACTATGTTTGTTTCCATCAGATTCTTTTGTTAATAATACATCCAATGCACTTAAAAAGATAAAACTAAAGGTTTAAAGCTATTTTTCCAAGTATCAGACAAAATTCTTGTGATTTTAATCTTTTTTAGGTGTAAATTGATCTCAGTTTTCCCTAAAGATGTTTTTACTTTATATATAAATATGCAAAGTAACAAAGTGACACAAATGAACCTTTCATATATATGCATGACCAACCTAAAAGAATTATTGCCCTAGGTCTAAGTTGTTCTGAATTCTTGACAAAGGCCTTAATTAGATTCTGTACACTTATTTCATTCACAATCATGCAAGTAGCTGGATAAAAAGAACATACACTAATAATTAAATTAAAATGCCCGCCTGTAAAGATGTATGTGCCTTTTAATTAGGAATCCATGGCATGCATGCCTGATTTTCACTTGGTATTTGCTTTTGCCTTTGTTATGTTTTAAGTAAACCAGTTGCAGTTGAACAAAGTATCAACTACACATAATGCATATTGTGTTCAAGTCCACATGTGCATTTTCTGTAAAAAGAAGTGCACCATGTATTGTTTTGTTCTACTTTCTTCTGTTTATTAATAATTCATGTAGTGTTTAACACAGAGATGGTGCATGCATGTAGCACTTTTATGAACTCGCATAATTTTTTTTCATTTATTTACAATATATATATGACTGATCTCAGTGTGTGCATCAACATAGCTAGCTAGCGTGAATACGTGGTGAATGGTAGTTACAATAGTAGAGTGCAATGCATCATCGATCATCTGATTCGATCACCACGCATAAGAATCTGTCACTACTCGTAGCTAGGTAGCTATAGGTACTTGTAATATAATGGTTGTGGCATCGAGAGGATCACCTTAGGGCAGCTCCAGCGTGAGAGCGAACCGTGTCTCGACAACTGCAGCTTTTTCAAATTGATTTTTGCGATGGTTCGGTGCACACAATGTGAGCATCGTCGGGAAGGACAACCAGTGGGACCTAGCAGAGTAGAAAATAGAAAAGTAGACATTGTTCACCGTTGTGGGAAGAGCAAAGTAGTACTGTGCACCAGCTTTTTACTCCCATGGTTCGAACCATATTAGAGATCCGCTTCCAAAATTCGATCGGCATGGTTCGGTACCTGCAGTGTGCAAGCGAACCATCCTCATTCTCTCTCTTCCCTCGGTTCGCTTTTCACAGCACACTGGAGGTGCTCTTATTATTAGTACTTTACATGAACTTGGTGGCTCACGCGGGCAGCACACGCGTTGTATAGCACACCGAATTGATGCATGCACGTCACACAACGGGCAACAGTAGTGTGACACTCCAAGCACCAGCTATGTTCATATAACAAATATCCTAGGTGGTTCATTCATACATCTATATATATATATATGTAGCCTGTTACTACACGGCGTACGTACGTACGACACAGACAACAACAAGCTAAGAGATTTTTGTATGTGATATCCGTACTAGATAGACTACGTAGCTACTAGTAGGCCAGTGTGCAGCAGGTAGCTAGCCCAATGGGTAGTCTATAGGTAAAGAGGCTAGCTTGATCTTGATTTGATCGGTTTGCGGCCAAAGTACTGTTGCAGTGTGCTCTTGGATCCCGTATAGCACACGCACGCATACTATACAGCATACAGAATTACAGATACTACATGTCAATCGTGATCTCGACCGGGGAAATTTCAACTGTCGTTGCATTGTTCGCACATCATCGATCACCGTACACCACACTGTGAGAAGAGAAAAAAAGCAGCAGTTGGCTTGATTCAAGGCGAGCAGTGATAGGCAGCTGTGAGCTATCGATGGAGCCGCGTGAAGCGCAGCGTGAAGTTCAGTAGGGCTTTTCTGCCGCCCTCCTGTTCTCTCAATAAAAAAAGCGCAGCGCAGTGGTGGATCGTCTGCTTTCGGTAAGGGGAAAAGCCTGGTATCCAGCCGACGCGCTGCTACGTAGCGAGCGGGGCCGGGCCGGCCGCCATGGCCTTGAACTGCACGGCCGATGTGCGCATGCTCGTGCTGTGCTGTGTCGTGTCGGCGCGCGGCCGGCCTGCTAGCTAGCTACTCATATAACAGCTGCGGGGGATGCGTAGCTAGGGCACCCCCTGACGACGATCGAACATGGCGACGTGCGTAGGCTCGGCCCCGGCCGTGTCTTGATCGAGCAGCAGCTACGGGCCGGTCTCTGCTCTGCTCACGTATGTAGCTTTGTCCGATCTACCTGCAGCTGACGATCGCGCGCGCACGGTCAAAGTGTGTACATTGACGACCCCGACAAGCAAGGCATAAGCTGTCAGCATTTTTCCAACACGTGTCACGCTTATTATGTAGTTATGTCTTAAATCAGACAAAATTATACACGTATAAATTGTGCGTGTGGGTAAACTTTTATGGAGTTTTTGTCAATGTTTCCAAGAGACCATGTATTAATTGATAATAGTGTAGATAAGTTTCATCCCGTAAAAATCATTTCATCTCATGAAATTTTATCATCTCTCCTCATCTATGTTATGTCATGCATGTCAGCTTATGTACACCATGAAACTTTCTTTCACTGAGACTAACCTTAGAATTTCTAAAGTTTAAATTTTATCCATAAATATAAGTATCTGAGTACTCCCTCCGTCTCATAAAACATGCAACTATGGGAAGCGTGTCAGTCAAACTTTCTCAACTTTAACTACGTTGGTAGAAAATACGTGCAATATTTATATCTTCAAATAAATTTATTAAAAACTAGATTTAAAGATCTTTTTGATGATACTAATTATTTAGTATAAATATTTATATATTTTTAATATATAATTGTCGGTAGATTGAAAATGTTGACTTCTTGGGAAGTGAGAATTGCATGTTTTTAGAGGCGGAGGGAGTATGTATGAAAAAGTTTCCTCCTTTTTGTTCTAAAAAAACTTACATATTTGTGGACTTACAGAGTTTGTAACTTATATCGATCTATCCAAAGCCTAAATGTCATGTAAGAGTAAGATTAATTTTTTTCTCAATCATGCAAAAGCTTTTGCACGTTTTTCATTAAGAAGAGAAGTTTAACAAGTACAATTGGGATGCCTCAACAAATCGGCCTTAAGCTCTCATCCCTCTCTTACAACATCATTAATGGACTACTCGCTGAATGAGACATCCTAGGTCCTTAGCCCGGCCTGCACCCAAAGCTGTGCCTATGCTCGGACCGTGGTCATGGTGGCGTGGACGTTAGTTGCTGTGCTCAAAAGCACCTCGCGTTGTGCTCTTTCCACACCTCCCAGGACAATTAGCGCGAATAGAGTGCGACCCTTTTTGCTGCACTCCCGGACCAAGGCGACCTCCATGCGACCCACCACTCCAGAATGGAGCCGCTCGATTGGCTGTTGCAGGATCGCCTCCCCAGCGCGACGGCTGCCGATGCTAGATTTCCCTCGAAGGAGCACTTTCGGCGGCGAGAGTAAGAGTAAATTTTATTGGAGCCCTTGAAGATGTCCTGAGTTCTCATTCCAGTAGTTCTTATATACTTTCAAATTGGACACCTAACTTGTCTCGAGTTGTTATCCTTGTTTGCATTACATGTAAATTACACATTTGCATTATCGGGTTCCTAAGCTTGCACACTCATCTCCATATAAACGACCGGCTCTAGTTTCTCATTTCATCTTTTTTTTTTTCTCTTTCTCATTCCATCTTGACGTGAATAATCCTTGTTTGGCTTTTGCAAGGCCTCTTCAAGACCGGTATGTCATATGAAACATAAAATGAACAAGTGATGCTGAATAACTATGTGAAATGAATTAATTAAATTCGACTCGCAATACCTATGTAAAATTGGAGGAGCTCAAGAAATCATATCTTGTACCATCCTGCCCGGGTCCATCTATCTATCTCAAGGAGTACGTCCTTCTTGTGCCACGGTACAGTGCCGCGCCTTCGCCGGCAGCTGAGCTGACTGACGTCCTAGTCCTAGACTCGAAAAAGTCCCCACAGTAGTACGTGCCGACGGGACGGCCCTGCAGCTGCCGCACGCAGACCAGACGCGCACGTCTTGGCGAGTTCGTGCGTGCGTGGTGACTGGCGACCTGTACGCCGCCGGCCGGACGTGTGCGGCCGCCGGCCGGCCGCGACAAACTCTGAGACCCACCACACCGGCAACTCGTGCGGCCCGTGTTGTTGTCTGCCTGGCCTGCCTGGCTCCTCCGCGGACCGGACCTTGGGCCGGCCACGGTTAGTTACCTCGCGCGCGCAGGCAGGCCGATGGTTGCGTGGTGTGGCAGGCCGCGGGCCGCCGGCGCAGGCCTTTCTTTCCCTCTGTCTCGCTCAACGGGCCGGCCGGACATCGATCTCGCGTCACCACCACCTTTGCTTGTCGCCGCCGGCACACGGCCGGCAGCGAGCAAAACATTCTCCGGCGACGGGTCCCACCGGATCCAGCGCCGGTGCAAAGCGGGATGCCCTGACGTGAAACCATCTTGACTTGCGAACACGCACGCACGTATGGGAGCGACGAAATCCACTCCACTCCACCGATCGGCCTCTGCTGATTCGCGCGTCCTTTCCATTCCCTGCATCGTCATCCCCGGCCATCCCCCGGCCCCGTGCGTGCGTGCGGTCTTGCTGATCGTGCGGCGATGGACTACCTGTCGTCGTTGAACGGCGGGGCACTATCGGCTAGCGCTCGATCGACTGCAACTACCACTCACTCGTGTAAAAATATTCCTTGACGGTGCTTCCGTGATGCGACACGAGCTTTTGAGCCTCCTTTTGACCGTTTACATTCATTCACATGCATATGCATGGGTACATGCATGTTCATACATGCAATGGCAAAGATGTATGCAACGAAAAACTGTTTGCAACACGTCCGCCGGTGTATTGCCCACAGTAGAGCCTTGCTGCGAGAGGTCATAGGGGTACGGAGGACCAGGGAGGAGGCTACAGTGCGCTGATGGTCTAGCTTCCCATCCACACGCATCACGCGCCGCCGTGTCGCTGAGACCGCCTGCCTACCTGGGACCTCTCCCCTATGCCTATACGGGGGTTTCTGATTTTGTTCGCATGCTGTCCTCTCGCTTCTCGGAGCCATGCTGGCAGGTCGCCCACGCTACTACAAAATTGATTTTACGTGGTGTTCCGATTTTATTTTCCGTGGCGGGCATTTGAGGAAAATAGGTGGCTCGCACCCCCTCCGCCGGGGGGAAAAACGCGCCACGGTTAATCGATTAACCGTGGCGGACATTGTAAAAATAACCGCCACGGTTAATAGGGATTAACCGTGGCGGACATTATAAAATAACCGCCACGGTAAATCGATTAACCGTGGCGGTTTTTATTAAAAGCCCGCCATGGTTAATAAGGCCCGGCCCAACCCAGTTCCAGTGTCAAGAATATATATATGCTATCTGAGCTAGGGTTCACTTGCTTTGGATTCCAACCTGAGCCCCCTCCTCTCGAGAACTCTCCCTCGGCGCCCGCCCCTCCCTCCCTCGGCGCCGCCCGCCCCTCCCTCCCCTTCCACGACCCTCCCCTCCCGGCCACCCTCTCCTCCATGGCGGCGCGTACTCGGCGGGATCAGGCGGCAGCCCCTCCCTCCCCATCCCGGCGGGTGGCGTGGCGGGCGGTCTGAGACAGCGATCGGCCGGTAGCGGCAAGTGGCGACGCCCGTGGCAGCGGATCGGCGGTCGGCTTTCGCGGATCGGCCCTCTCCTCGGCGGATCGGCCTATCGGCCGGATCGGCGGTGGAGCTCCTTCCCTGCTTCCCCAGCCGGCGGCCCCTCCCATCCGGCGGGCTCGGCGGGCGGATCTGGCGTCGTCGGCGTGGCAAGTGACGACTCGGGAGCGGCCCGGTCGGCGGGTCATGGGATCCGGCCCTCCACCGGCGGATGGCCTATCCTCGGCGGATCCGGCGGTCGAGCTCCTTCCCCAACCGGCGGCGTGGAACTTTGAGCTCCGGCGGCCCGCAGTGGAGCTCCTTCCCCTTAGGGTTCCGTGACCGTGGCGGTGGCGGCAGTCCGGCGTCGGCGGCGAAGAGCTTCCCGCGGGAAAACCCTAACGGGCCGCGGCCAGATCTGGGCCCATTAGGGTTCGTGATCGGGTTTTCTTTTTATTTATCTATTTTTTAATTTATTTACCATGGCGGGCATTGTAAGAAGTACGCCCGCGGTTAATCTCTATTTTCGTGGCGGGCATTGTTAAAAGTCCGCCCGCGGTTAATCGATTTTGCGTGGGCGATATTTGCACGCCACGCGGTTAATCGCTCGATTAACCGTGACCCTAGCTCCGTGGCGGACCTAATGCCCGCCACGGAAAATCTAAAATGCCCGCCACGGAAGTTCATTTCGTAGTAGTGCGGGAACATCGAGAGCAAATCGATGAGATCGAGGTTAGTGCGTCCGCAATGACCAGCTATTAGGGCGTCTCCAATGGTGCTCAAATAGCTAGATAGGAGGAATTTTATTGGCTATCAATAACACTTTACAAATAGCTAGCTAGATGAGGTATAAAAATAATATAAAAGTAACATGTTGATTGGCTATCGAGGAGAGAGACCAAATAGCTAGCGACTCTCAAATAGCTAGCGACTAATAAATATCTAATCTAGCCCGCTCTCCTAGAAACATCTCTCTCACATAACTCTCAAATATAGTGTTTATTTTTTTATTTAGATGTCTCATCTAGCTAGCGATTTGTAAAGTGACATTGATAGCCAATAGAATTGTTTCTAGCTAGCGATTTGGTAACCATTGAGACGCACTTAGGTTGTGAACTAGGTTCCCATGAACATATCCGATCAACAATGGACTGGATCCCCCTGGACCCCTATCCCAGCGTCAGATGGCAACGGAAGTTGGGTTATCCTTGGATTTCTTTGGATTTTGGATCTTACTTGGATTGTCTATTATCATGCTAACTTCTTTTTTTTCACAAGGAAGAAGGCCAAACGAAGAGCTCCCGGCCCGGCGTGCCAACACTAATAAAGCTTTGGATTTTTTTTTTTTTTTTTGCAAGAAAAATAAAGCTTTTTGGATTCTGATGCTAGTCCTAACTTTTTTTATCAATTCTATTTGATTGTCAAGAACTGGACTTCATGCTCCCTCTTGTTCTTGACTTCTTGAGTGTTCAACCATCCTTGTTATGGAAATACAATATTTATAACATATCCAGATGAAACTCATTCCATATTGTAATTATTGTAGCATATCCAAATGAAACTCATTCCATGTTCTAATTATTATTACTATTATTATCTACAAATTTCATTAAAAATAGAATTAGAATGGTTCACTAGCTACTACCACAACTGAAAATCTCTTGTATGTTAACGTTTGGCATGGAGTACATATAATCATCATGGATATTAGCAAACGTATGGTGTCTAAGATTCTTGTCTAATTTGAGGTCAATCAATTTCGATGCAAATGCCATGTCTTGACGTGGGGACTGTGCATGTTGATCTGGTCATAGTAGTTTCTAGTAAATAGCTTATGGCCATTTTCATGCACATTTTTATGTCTATAGAATACTTCCCCCTATATAAATCGTTTTTGTTTTGTTCTAAGTCATATTTGTCTAACATCAACAAAGTTCAATGTATCTTCTTTATGCATGTCTATAGTATGCTTCCTCCATTCCAAGCTATAAGTTGTTTTTTAGTTTTGTGCTAAGTTAAATTTGCCTAATATCTACTAAGTTTTATGGTGTACCTAATGGATCTAGTTTGATGTTACAAATGTATATATGTGCATTTTTCTACAAACTTAGTCAAAGTTAACAAATTTGACTTTTGTTTACACTTTGGAATACTTCACTCTAGAAGTGAAAGAGCGAGCTTTGCATTGGGCACATTCTTCTTTATTTTTTATAAAGTTTTCCATTGTGAACCAAATTATTTCCTTTGTGAGGTTCAAATTCATGAGTAGTATATGAAAATAGCTAGGGCGCAATTTACCTTCTCAAATTAATATTCGTAGCAGCTTATAAATAATCCAAATATATATATACGTACGAAGGGAACTAATAACACTTCATTTCGCAAATAGAAATAAGGCTTCAAATTAAATTGAGGTGCATAATAACAAGGAACGGAATGCATGCCACCACCAATACACCTTCCGTTGAACCCCAGATATTGTACACCCATATCACCTCTTTTCCCCCAATTCCTAGACTTCAGTAATCAGTACCGTACGTGAGCATGACAACATGAACATACAAAGGGATACATAAAACGCTCCCCCCTGAATGGCTGCCACGCACATCGTGCATTCAGTCATGCACTGATGCACTACACCATTATACCCAAAGAAAACCATAGGCTTGAAACAATGGCTAAACTTATACTGCTAGTAAATTAAAGCTATGCTAAATAATAACTTGCATATATTCGCTCATGCATCCACGCAATGCAAAGCATAAACGCAGCTAGCTCTTGCTGGTTGCTGCTGGCCGGAACGCCGTGTGTGTGCGCTACACAGAACACTGCTCCTGCGCGCCGTAGTTCATGCGCTGCCTCTTGATGCTCCCACCGCCGCCGCCACCAGACGACGACGTGTCGCTGCTCGCCGTCCTGCGGTCCATGACGCCACGCAGGGCCTCCTGGACCGACGCGATGCACTCGTGCCTCCGGTGCGAGGCAGTGCGCCCGCCGTCGCCATGCACGGGGGCGCCAGGCCGATGCCCATCCTCCTCGTCCTCGTCGTCGTCGTCGTCGGCCTGGTCCGGTCCTCCCCTGCTGTCCGCAGTGATGAGAAGCAAGCTCCGGACGCGGCCGCCGAGCGTGGTGATCTCCGCCCGGCGCGCGCGCATCCCGAGAGCGGCGAGCGCCCGGACGATGTCCGGGATGAGGTCCGGCGATCCTCGCAGCAGAGCGAGGCGCGCACCACGAGCCGCCCGGCGCCGTCGGCCCCGGCGTCCACGGACAGTTCGTCGGCCTCCGTCGGCAGCAGCTGCTGCGCCCGCCCAGGCCCAGCACCACCTCCGTCGTCGACCCCGACGGTGGTGGCCATCATCATCGCCGAGGTCTGGCGCTTGAGCTCCTTCACGTGGTCGAGCACCTCGGCCAGCAGCGACGCTTTTGTCCGTCTGCATACACGCGTACGTGCGAATACAATACAAGCACATACAATCACACACACGAGTGGATCTATCGATGATCGATTTCAACAGTCAAAGCATGCATGAAGAACATTATCTGAGGGGGGAGCATGATGATTAGTCTCGCTCGCTTAGACCATCGAATAGGGTGGCGCACTCACACTAGTGAAATGATCGAGTGTGAGCGTGGAGAAAAAGGGCTTGAAAGAGCTGCTGAACTCTCGCTCGCGGTGCAGCTTTTCTCTCTGCATTCACAAATGGCCTTTCGAGCTTTTACACACACTAGCTAGTATGACGCGTGTAGGTGTCGTACTGCAACATGATGCAAACGCATTCATGTCATGTCGCACAGCGGCACAGGGGTTTGAAGCCGGTTTCCCCTGTAGCCCAAACAGGAACAGCGGCTTCCGTGTATCAAAGATTTGTGCTGCCGGGAGGATCGCTTCTGTCGTGTCGTGCAGGAGTTTATTTTGGGAGCAACATATCACATGCGCCGTGCGTGCTGTGCCCTGCCTACTTAACAAGCCCAGTATCACAATCACTAATGACCATCACACTTGTTAACACAAACATATCTTTTGTCACTATATATATCTATATGCAACATCTATACATTGTACTATGCTATACTTCTAATTTTATCCTTTAATGCATGATGTTAGGTAGGGGGAAACCTCAAGCTTGTAGCAAAGTAGTAGATCCTTAGAAGCAGCATCATCATGTAATGATGCGGACGAACACTTTTCTCAAAGCTATATTTAAGCTCTACGTCCAAGTCAAATCGATTCAAACTAACCTTAAGCTTTATTTGCCTTTCTCACACAAGACCTAATCAGTCAAAATGTGCTCTTATATAGCTATATTATTCATCTATCCTTGTAGTTTCCATGCGGGCCTTAAAGGTTTAAACTAGCCAACCAGCGATGATTCTTTTCTCGATGTGTTGTTGTACTGTGATCAGCTAAGCTTATATGCTAGGCTCATCTACCCGTGACTGTTCCATTATATATGGATCTTGCAATTTCTTAGCCAAGTTGATCCGTTGATGCATGGTTTCACCATTGAGAACGACGGCGATTGACGAAAGATGCCGGTATCCAAATCGCCAAAATGGTGATGCGTTGATCCGATGTGACGATTATTAGCAAATTTAATCAGTTCGTGGTGGAGATATATATGCATGTGTATAAGTGATCGATTGTAAGTGCGGCACGAAAATCAATCCAATGATGTAAGTGCGGCACGAAAATCAATCCAATGATCACCTTGGTGGTGTTGGGGAGAAGGCTTCTGAGCCTGGCGAGGTGTCCGTTGATCCGCTGCCGGCGGCGGCGCTCGGCCTCGCTGTGGCTCCGCGACGCCGCGAGCGCCTTGGCGTCCATCATCTCCCGTGCCGTCATCCGCCCCAGCTCCGCCTGAAGGCTGCCCAGCAGCCCCGACACGACCGCCTTCCCGCTCCCCTCCGCCGCGCGCTGCTGCTGCTGCTGCTGCACCGCCGCGTCGAAACCGAAGCCGAACACCCCGCCATGCCCGAGCCCCGAGCCCGCCGACGCCGTCGCCGCAGGCGTAAGCACCCATGGCGGCGCCGAGGCCCTGCCGCCACCGCCGCCGGCTCGGAGAACGGCGCCGCGCCGAGCCACGGGAGAAGCTGGTGCGTGGCCTCCTGGCTCCCGTGCTCGACGCCTCCATCCCACATGGCTATCTAGCTAGCTAGCTAGCTTATGGCCGGTCTTGGAGTTTCTTGGCTCGGAGGTTGGTGGTGGTGGTGGACTACTGGCGAAGCACGCGAAGGTGGGCTTCCGGCTGCTCTCGCTCTCTCGGTCAAATGGGCGTCGCCTTTTTAAGCCCGGTGCTCGTGGCCACCCTGCACGGCGACGGCTTTGTGGGGTGCCTTTTTATCGAGCCCTTTTTGGCGGCCGCGCACGGTAGTGGCCGAGACGGCGAACCAGCCAGCCATCCAAGGGCTCGTGTACGGCACTACGTACACTAGTCATCAGGGGGCCCGGCCTGCTGTCTTTCTAAAGATTTTTTGTTTTTTCCAAGTAGATGTTTCATGGTAGTACTATAGTGGTGGATTGTTTTTTTGAAAATTTTTAGTGGTAGGAGAGTACGGAGTATATGCTTTGCATAGAACAGGGACGTGACTAGGCATGTAGGACAAGAGTCAGTTGTTATTGATTCTTGTGTATATAACATACTATAGGACTAGCTCAATTGTACATATTCAAGTTTTTTTTTGTGTGTGTGACACGTACATATTCAAGACTTTTGAAACATAGGAATCTATATAGGAATGTCATATAAATCTGTTAACTTTTATTTACGAAAATGTAGAAAATACAAAAAAAAAAAGTCTTGTTTCAAATGCGACTTGTGTTTTTTGAATTTTTTTCTTCAGAACAAATATTCCGAAGTTTAGTTTTATGATCTGCTTGTAATAATATTTTGGGAATTTGGTGATTCTACCCTTGCTTTAAAGCCCAATGGTGATTTTACCCTCATTTTTTTTAACTTTGCATTTTTACCCTCACTTTTTCCAAACGAAACCTCCGTCTACCCTTCTTATTAAACACCGTTGGTACATGTCATGTTAAAGGGTAAAAAATAAATAAAAAAAGAAAGAGAAATTGGTGATTTTACCCTCTCTTTTTAAGTGAAATGGTGATTTTACCCTCATTTTTGGTACTTTTTAACACCATTAAAGGGACTTAACAGAACAGGGGTAGACTCTCCATTTGTTTTGAAATAACAGGGGTAAAATCACAAAGTTAAAAAAACGAGGGTAAAATCATCATTTCACTTAAAAAGCGAGGATAAAAACGCCAAAGCCCCTAATATTTTTATTCTGATAGTTCAATATGAATCTTGGCAACAAAGGCGATGTACGTGATGGCGTGTTTTATTTTGTGCAAACTTGACTTTCATTAGTAGAAGTGTGTTACATTTTCGATAACATTACAAAAAAAAAAAAGGAGAAAACATTGCTTGCAAAAAGCACCGGTCACTAATTGAAATTGAGTAAAATAATACTTCATTTATTCTTAATTATATGATATACTGACTTTTTATAGTTAATTTTTCTTAGTACTAGAAACAATATATTTAAAAAAGTCAAAATGTCTATTATATATCGCTTTCAATCCGGTATACACACTCTTCACTTGTTATATCACTTGCTGAAAAAGAAAGGGTGGAAGTGCAGGGACAGATCCTCTTAGCACGTAGCCGTATCGTAGCAAATCCGGGGAAATGTTTGTGTCCTTTTGACGGTACAGTATCCTACTTCGTACGAAAGCTATCATACAGTTCTGTTTTTCCTTTCGGTGTATGCACAAGTTCAACGAAAAGATGGAAAGATGCGTCTTATATCAGGTACACTATAGACTACTGTAACCGTAACTGTAGATTTTGTTTATAGGTGAAATTGCTAGATTTTACGGCGCCGCACTGCTGAGGCTCTGAAGCAGGGGCGGGCGTATCAGCAGGTTGAGAAGGCAAAGCCTGAGACTTGACAAATCAAGGGTGCAGGCAGTTGGAAACCTCCGTGAATCCGTGATGCCTCGCCTCGGCGCGGCCGTGGACCCAACAACACCCAACCCAAGCAAACGCAACCGCGGCGAGCGAGCATAAAGCCGACCAACGCTGCGGAGCAGTCAATGGGAAAAGGCACTCGGCTCCGGCGTGCTGCGGCCGCAGGGAACAGCGCGGCGCTGCGTGCCCGACCCCGTCCCAGCCATCATCCATCGGCGGGTATAGGGAAGGCAAGCGGCAGCAGGCCTACTAGGCGAGCCAGCCGAGCCGGCGGGTGCCCGGGCCAGGGAGCAAAAGCCGCACGCCGCACGGGCCTCCCTGCCGAACCAAGCAGCGAGCCGAACCCGAGCCAGCTAGCCATGTCGTCGTCCCGTGTCTAGTTGCCTTGCCCGCGGCGCTGAGCTGCGTGGGCGCGTGATTGTGTCCGTCGGCGCGCGTGGCCTTTTGGCAGGTCCGAGCAGGCCACGCCGGCCGCCTCGTGTCGCAGTTATTTCAGGCCCTCTCACTCGCCTCCCTCTTCTCTTTTTCTCGTGCCTGACGTGCTGCGCTTGCGCGCGGGGACCGAGACGCGACCGGATGATTGTGTCCCGCAGGCTGCCGCCTGGCCTGCTGCCGCCCCCGTCACGTCCGTCGCACGCTCTCTGAGGAATATCTATCCTAGAGTAACGTATCGCCTGCATGCCGTGCCGGGACCGACGCCTCGGCCGCTGCTTGCGGCCATCTCCGGAGACGCTCGGCGCGGGTGCTGGTGCCGTGCCTGGCTGGACGGATGCCCGTCGTCTGCCGCCCTCGGTTCCGTTTGGTTGGGCTGGTTCGTTATTAGGCTCGTTGCCCGAGACCAATAGGATGGAGAAGCTGTGGAAAAGATCGCGCTTTCTCGCGAAAGCCCGGGTCGGCCGCACCGCAGAAAGTTGGCTTTGGCTTCCCCGTGGCTTGGCTTTGCTTGTGTGCGTGCTGCCTCCTGCCTGCCTGCCTGCCTCTTTTTGTCCCAACTAAACTCGATCGTTTGCGTTGCGCCCGGGCCGGCCATCGTCGCTGCTGCGTGGCCTAGTACGGCGTCTTGTCATCAGGCGAGATCCAGCCGCTGCCTCGTGACGCTGTCGAGCTTTTGCTCAGCACCTCGAGCCTGTCTCCGTAATGATCCAGCACATTTGTCACCCACCAAATCTCTCTCGACGTACACTACCACGCTTCTAATCTAAGGTACGTTTAATGAACGCCATTGCTTTGTATACTGGTTGGAATAGCTAGTTTACTATCGTTTGTGGGCAGTGAGACTGACTGATGGATGGATGGATGGATCACATTCACATCGTGGAGTGTGAATCGGAGGAGGTGGTGATGATCGATGCCACCACCAGCAGCAGCCGCCACAACCGAGCCGAGAGGGAGCGCGACGTGCTCATGGGGTTGGGGCCCGCGTGCGCTTGAGATCATCGCCACGCCATTATGACGCGAGTACCATGCGGCTTTTCCGCCCCGCAGGAAGGAACCGTCAAGATTTCCTAGAAAGCATGCTCGCCTTTTCCTCGGCCGAAAAAAGAAAAGAGATTGTAGCATCACACGAAAAAACAATTGCCGTCCGTCCCTCACGTGTACGATTAATTACTTGAGCTGTGCACCAGCTAGCTACACGCATGTGACGTGATTATATTGCCGATAGGTAGACCCCGTTGTCGCAGGGACAACGGTAAAGCGCTTGTTAATCCGAGGATAACGGTAAAGCGCTTGTTAATCCGATATTGCTTTTGCTTAACATAGGTTTCCCATTCAAGGATATAGAACATATGATGATTAGGCGCAGCTACTTACTTACATTTGAGTAGTGTTTTTTTTTCTTTGAAATTAACTTACTAGGGTCTCGAGTCTTGACAGTGAAAACTCCTCGTCTTTCTGCTTAATGAAAAACTCTCTTGGGCATGATCTAAAAAAAAAAAACAATGAAAACTCCTCGTAGGGCCTAGAGAGACTAGGAACTAGAGAGAGACTAATAGCGACCAAAAATTAGTTTCTAGCTCCTCACAAGAGCCTATTATACTAAGGACTAAATGAGAATAAAAATTAGTCTCTATTCCTCATATAGGGCCTTATTTTAGCACTATGCCATGGTCGTAATTTTCATCGGATCAGTTAGCTAGGGCCCGGGTATTTGGCTCGTGGAACCACCTCATCACGTGTTCATTCCATGGCTCATGGAGTACTAATTAATAGTTTACTAGCAAAATATGTCCGTGCGTTGCACCGGGTCGTACGCGATGTCTATATAGGTATAGATTTTTTGATATATCTTTGCTGCTTGCACTTAGATGACTGCGTATGTTGTGCGATGTCGTGACACATATATATATGTCTTAGTTTTTACTAATTAGTATAAGTAGTCAATTGTCTTAGTGTGTGTATGTGTTTTGGACATTATATTGTGTAATTATGAGAACACTGGACGTAATTATTTTTTGCTAGAGTGACGTGTCCAAAGTGAGAAGTAGTACACGTATATATTTGAACGTATATGTATATGTATTAATATTATTGTGTATCAATATGGATACGTATAGATATGGATACGTATAGTACCTGGATCTGGTGACACCTCCGCCGCTGCCGACGCAGCAGTAGGCTTCTATTTGCCTTGCTTGGAAAAAAAAAAAAAAAACGAACAAGCAGCTTGGCACTCCGCACAGAAGGAACGAGCGTAGTCGAAGCGCACCGGCCCTTACGCGCGACGCGAAACGCATCACACCAGCTCGTACGCACTCGTCCGCCGAAGTGGTCGCACCCCGGTTTCCTTCTGTCAGACGCCGTCGACCCTCCGTCTTCGTTTCTTTCTCCGTTTAATCGCACCTTCTCTGCTTTTCGTCCAACAGAGCAGGTCGCCGCTGCCTTCTGTCGATCGCCGTCGGAGCCCGATTGATGCAAAGCTGCAGCAGTCCGTGCCGCGAATCGCGGGACTACCTGTACCCATATCACTGAGCACCCAAACCCTGGCTTCGCGAAGGCTCTCAATATGGAGGCGTCCGCCGCCGTTTACTTGGAAAGATTCTTCACCGAACGAACCTTGCCCACCTTACTCCGGCCGGTCGCCACCGCATCCTTCGGTACGTGAACGTTTTTGGATGGAGTCACGCGGCGGCGGCGGCGCATCTCTTCTACATGTATGAGCGAGGGAGAGGGGCATGCAATCTGGCTCGGGCACATCGAAGTCAGGTTGGACTCCAATGCGAACCAAAACTCTGGACGGACAGTCCGGCTACAAGAAACGTCGGGCAGAAAAAAAAAAAAGGCAGCGGAAAAAAAGAGCAGAAAAGAAGGGTGAAAAAGAGGTGGGACTGAAATTTTTCTCTCTTTATTAGTAGGTATAGATATATGATAAGGTTACCATAAATCGACCCATCTTGACTTCTAGAGAGACAGAGATAACAAAAAGTTCAGGATTAATACAACTGATAAAAATTAATATTTGTGCTATCTGTCTTTGCCGGCCACAATTTGCGGTTGTGTGATGAGCTTTTCATATATATGTTTCTTCGTCCATATCTCTAGTCTTTTTTTTCTGCATGGCACCTCGGTGTGTGTTTGATATGTGTTTGGTTTTTAAGAAAAAGGTGATATGTGTGCAAATTACCTAGCTTAATGTCATGATCCGTGGACCGGGTCAGCCAGAGTGGCTAATTGGGCCAAACGCGACGACATCGCCGCCCCCGGGAGGGGCTAGGGGCGCTGCTGCAAGGGGAGGGGGAGGCCGCCCCCGCCGCCGCTTTCCCTCTCCCCGTAAGACTCCGAGTTTGCTTTGCCTTCAAAGTTAGGATTATCTTAGGTAATTTTTGGTGTGCAAGGGGCTATCTCATCTATAAGGGAGACCCTTATTAGAAAATAATAAAATAGGAATTGCTTGTAAAAGGTATTCTAGTCGTGATAAGAAAACCTTATAGAGATTGCTTAGATTACAAGTCCCACTAGTCGGGCTATATAAGCAAGAGGCATGTAATCTCTAGGGGACAAGCAATAAAATAAAAATATATCTTCGCCTTCGGCTCCCGTGCCGCGCCGCCGCCTGCATACCAGGCTACGCTTCCCGCCGCCAAGCCCGTCGCGCCTCCAAGGCCGGCGCGACCGCCGCCCACGCCACCGCCACCGCCGCCATCCCCATCCTCCCAATTCCCCCAAGGCGGTCAATTCCGCCCAATCTAGCCGAATCGACGCCTGGTATCCGGAGACCACTACGATCCACCCACCACCCATGGCTTCCGAGATGACGGAGTTCACCGCGGCATTGAAGGCGCCCCTGACGGCACAACTGCGTTGGATCACCGGCCGACGACCGAGACTTCGCCGCGCGGATGGAGTACGCCTACATCCGCGTCAAGGACCCATGCACGTCACGACGACCACGCCGGGGACATCCCAACGACGCCGCCCGTATAGGCCGGCGGGTGACGCCTCCCCTCGTCAAAGGATCCCGTGCATGGCTCCGACCACGCTATCCTCCGGTCCAGGAAGATGATGGCGTTCTCGGTAATGCTCCGGCGGTCATCAATCACCCTCAACGACACCGCCCCGACACCGGCTGCCCTCTTCTCCCCACCGACACCCGCAACCGTGCGGGGGCGCCCGGCGAGCGGTGCCAACCGTGGCCCTGCCCCACCCGGGCCACCAAGGGCGCCCTCGACGCGCCACCCATGGCGCTCGGGCCCATGGTGCCACCAGCGGCATCACATCCCCTCGCTACGCCACGCCAGTCAGCGCAGTCGAGGAATGCGACGGCACCGGCGACCCGACCTCAAGCCGCCGAGGCGGAACTCTTCTTCCGGCTTAACTTGGACGCCCCCGACCGACTATGTGATTCGCGCCGCTTTCCATCTCGTTGGTATTGCTGCGATGCGGTTCATAGATCGTCCAAGAAGAACTCTCCGTCGAGTGGGACGAGTTCACTCACCGCCTACGCCATCACTTCGACCACCCACCTACCGACACCGGGCGTCTGGCGTCGCCTTCCCGGGGAGGCAAGGCGACGACATTGACGCCTTCGAGAACTATGCACTACGCGGGGACTCGAGGGACTCGGTGTGGGCTCTTCGTGGAAGGCCTACGGGAGGCGCTTTTGCAACACGCCGAATGGTTCGAGCCTCGCTTCGCTGGAGGAGGCCATCGACCTTGCCCGCCGCTACAACAACGACGGCCGGACGACACCAACGAGGGCGCGGCACCGGCGCCTAACGGCCGCCGCCCGACACCCTGGTGGCCTCGGCGGCGACATAGCGGCGCCCCTGTGTGACCCGCATGCCGGGACAGCAATGTCTTGCTGTTGCCATGGATGACATCGGGGGCCGACAGCGTTTACATGATCACCGAGCTGCAATTGGGCACAACTACCAACAAGGAGCTCGGGATCATCTCCAACGCCATCGAAAGCCGATCAACTGCGCCCGAGTGGAGTCTCTGCTACGGCATCGTGGAGGTACTTTCATCGCTACTACATCCCCGCGCTCGAGCTTCTCCAAGACTTCCTGCTGGGGGAGAACGTTCCACTGCACGGCGTAGTGTTGACGGTCGTTAACAACATATTTTATACCGTCAACATTAGTATAAAACTACCAAAACACAATAGTGATAGGGCTTTGAGCTAACCATTTCCACAAGTTTTGGTACTTCACTTGTTTGGCAGGACAATGTTGGAAACATACACATTTCGGGCCAAAAGTAAAGGAAACGTATAAAAGAATAACAAGGCCCTAAATGGACATAAGCAAAGTAAGGAGAAGAGAGGAGAAATGCCCATAAAACATGAATATCAACATCTATACATAAGCCTAAGAAGTGGAAACCCAAATCCAACATGAAATGACAATGGGCCACTTGACATGGGTTTAGTATTTTGGGCATAACTTTCTCATACGAAATCGGATTTCAGTGATCCACCAGTCAAAACGAAGCTTACTCCGAGGCCCACGCACTCTTGCAAAGTTTCAGCCAAAACGGCCCATTATATTGGTGCGCCCGCACCAAGTGGTGCGCGCCAAGCACCCGCGGCGGCCGCCAACCGAGCCCCGCCTCGAGGCGGTTCATTACTTTCCAAAAAAGTGTGTTGCCGACGTTGGTTGGTCGGTTTGGGCTGATTAGGAAGGTGTACCAAGGTCGGTTTGGTTCCTTCCATATGGGGAGGGACATTTTCCAACAAGCCCCCTCTCCTCTACCTATAAAAGGGAGGCCCTCTCCCTCTTCCTCAACACACACCAATTCCATACAACACAAGGAAGAGCCACAATGTAATAGAGAGGAGAGAGTTCCATTCTTGTTCTTCTTCCTCCTCTTAGTTCTAATGGAGAGTGAGAGAGGAAAGGCTAGAAGGAAGTTTGGTTCCTTCTACCGAGTTGTCGGTCCGCCCCTCGTGTGCCGCAAGTAGTTCCAAGGAAGTCGGAGTCTCGGAGTTGTCGGTACCGCCGCTTGTACCTCTACAAGCTACTTACACTTTGGTGAGAAAGCTTGTGATTATCTTTCGCTTATTGTTCTTCAAGTATATTATCTTAGCTGTTATAGACTTGCGGGATTGGTAGTCGTATTCTTCGGTCGTAACTCTTGGAGAAGGAACTCTTTGACCGGGAACCTTGATCAACCCAAGAGTTGTGGATGGTAGTGCAAACGTGGTGTTTGGGTTAGCGTTCACCTATCTTTTGCGGTGCATCCCACGGTTGAGGGGTAGGCGGTTTGGTCGTGACAAGCCTTGTCCATCCCTTTGAAATCCCCCACGCTTCGGGCTGTGTCGTAGAGCTAATTGCCGGACTACGCCCGATGAGCGAGGGGCCGGTGCCCGTAATGAGATAACAGCCCTAGAAATCCCCGCTTTGAAAACCTAAGCCCATAAAGATGCCTCACTATCCATAGTTATCCTAGGGTGGCCCTGCTCCAAAGATTAGAGCGCAACCGTTCTGCGTGTGGAAAATACGATACCCTACTTCCGGGTGAAAGCTATAGCGACAATTCCGTGCGCTTGCGGATTTATCGTGTCGTTAAGAACGCGTCAACACGTAGCGGTGGGCTTCCACCTCCCCAATCGCCGCGGGGAGGATCAGGCGTTCCGGCAAGCGTCCTTCTTCTCGGTAGCGCCCGATGGCGGATCGAGGGTGCCACCGTCCTCCTCTTCGACAACAACAACGACATCTTCTTCCGCATCGACAACATCACGGTTGGCGCCCCGTGGACAAAGGAGGCAGGACCCCCGTCAGCACGCTCAGCGTCTCCTCTCTGGTCGCCTCCTCGACTTCACCTCGTCGCCGCCTACGTCACCATTCGACCGTCTGCAGGCAACTCCATGCAAAGGTGACGGTGCTGGCGCGACTTACACCTACACGCCTCCACCCGACTCGCCAGATGATCGGTGTCGGGCACCCTCGCTCCGTCATGCGTCGTGCATGGGCGGAACGTTCGGCGGCCCCGAGCTTCAAGTTCAACATCTACTCCGGCGATTTCCGCCTCCTCGACTTCTCTCCGACACGGACTCCAAAGACCGCAACGTAACAACGACAAGTGCGGCCTTCGTCCTCTACTTCGGCCTCGAATTGTCACTTCCCCGATCGACGTGCCTTTAAATGCCACCCGGGTTGGCACCTGATCGCCGCCTGTCGAACGGTGGGGAAATGTCATGATCAGGGATTGAGCCGAGTGGAGAGTGGTAATTGGGCCAAACGCTGCGACCGCAAGCCTGGGAGGGGCCAGGGGCCCAGAGGCGAGGGGAGGCCGCCCCTGCCGCCGCCTTTCCCTCCCCGTAAGACAGAAGTTGCTTCGCCTTCAAGTTAGGATTATCTTAGGTAATTTTTGGTGTGCAAGGGGCTATCTCATATATAAAGGAGACCCTTATTAGGAAATAATAAAATAGGAATTGCTTGTAAAAGGTATTTCAAATATAAGGAAACCTTATAGAGATTGCTTAGATTACAAGTCCCACTAGTCGGGCTATATAAACAAGAGGCATGTAATCTCTAGGGGACAAGCAAGAAAATCAAAAAATATATCTTCGCCTTCAAATTTCCCATGCCGCCGCCGCCTCCGCGCCTGCAAGGCCACGCCCTCGCCCCCGCCGCCGCTGCCCAAGGTCGGCGCGCGCCACGCACGCACGCCGCCGCTATCCCCCCATCCTCCCAATTCCGCAAACTCACGTGTCAATTCCGCCTAATCTAGCCGAATCGACACTTAGGCACACCCGGCCCAACAAAACACACAATTCTTTTGACTTTTCAAAATCTAATTTGATCATTCGTTTTATTTGAATAATTCATATAAATATTATTAATTTTGTTATGACTTATTAGATCATTAAAGATATTATAATAATAACTAATTTATTTTAGAATTTACACAAATATTTTAAATAAGATGAATGGTCAAATTAAAATTTGAAAAGTCAAAGAATTATATTTTTTGTCGGACGGAGGGTAGCTCATGTTGCAGTGCATGTCTCGTGATGTTACGGATCCTAGATTTTTTTTTTTACTTTCAAGTTTTAAACTTATTAATTGTTATAGATTTAAAATCCCCACACTCTCATACTCTCACTACACAGAAATGGTTGTCTAAACACCCTTATCATCATCGTGTATTAAATAATCGACGGTGAAACTTTTGTGAGAAACGGTTTTCACCGTTATAAATTGCCCTCCTAAGTACTAGCAGTGAAACTCTTATTAGTGAACGTGGGCAATTTAAAACGTGGACAAATATTTGACGGTTAAATAATCGACGGAGAAACTCTTAGGGGTGTTTGGATTCTTAGTCAGTGACTAAATTTTAGCCATCGACTAAAATATAAAAAGTTAGGGGTACTTTGACTTCTCGATTTTAGTCACTTCTAGGGTTTTTAGTCACCTCATGTTTGGAAGCAAAGTGACTAAAAAAGTGACTAAAATGCCGAGACTAAAAGTTTTTGTCACCTAATCCAAACATCCCCCCTTATACTCTCACTACACAGAAATGGTAACAACAAATATAGGTATGGCTTACTTTTTACTTTATTTTTTCATAAAAAGTGAACGTGGACAATCTATATCTATATAGATACTTTAATTCTGGTGAGTCAACATCATTGTACATTAACAGTAACTAACAGTGTCGGTCAACACACAGCCATGCCATCATTCCAGACACACGCATTCTTTCTAGAACCTTCACGGTTCAAGCACTCCCACACTCATCGCCCGCCACCACCCGCACGCATGCGCCCTCCCCACCTCGATCTTCGCCGCCTCCGCCTAAAGCCCTAGTTTATTTGAAAAATATATAGCGGGTTCATTTGCATTATCCTCCTAAAGATAAATGTGGATAATTGGGCCTAAACTTAGTAGGGTAATTTTAGGTGCAAATTTAGGGGTTTGTTTCGTTGAATTCTTAGAATGACAAAGGTGGGTAGTTTTCAAGAAATCATATTAAATTCAATTATTATTTTGTACGATGATGATTAAAAAATCTATCAATAAATACCAAATATTTTTTTGAATTTTGTGACAACCTTTGAGAATTAATGTGGGTCCTCTATTGGAGGTCTCCAAACTGTAATACATACTCCCTCCATACCAAAAAAAACTTGTTTAAGACAAATAAATAGTCTCCAAAACACAACTTTGACCTATTGTTATTATAAAAATATTTATCGAAGAGTGATATATGCATGTATACTTCTATGAAAGTATTTTGCAAGCCAAATCTATTCATATAGTTTTCAGATTTACAAACTCCACAACTTAAAAGTTATTGATGATTTATATTCTCAATGTTTGACTCAAACCTTGTTCTAAAGGTCAAGTTTTTTTTTTTTTGTATGGAGGGAGTATTAAGATAAGATCTTTGTGATAATAACCTTTTTCTTCCAATACTTTATCTAAGCACATATATGTAACCTATTTGATTAGCTAGAGCCTCAGGAGACGCCCCTACCGTATCTCATTAAGAAGAATGCGATTCTTCGCAATCGTGAAAAAATCGAACCACGCTACGCCCGGGAAGGGAATTTTTATTACCCTCAGCCTGAAATTCGCTCCCACCGGGATTCAACTCGACCTGAAAGTGGTGCCGCCAGAGATTTTATTACCCTCAACCTGAAATTCGCCCACCGATTCAACTCGTAACTCGAAAGTGGTGCCTCCCGAGTGTCGCTGGTTGGGGTAACCAACCAAAACCCAACATCCTTTGGCCTCAAGTTACAATCAGATCGCATATCTAAATTCTATAACTATAAATACGCCCAATCATGAAAAACGCCGCAATGACGTGGTCTCAAAAAAATAAATACGCCCAATCACCATTAGGTGTAATTTTGTGAAGCACAAAATATGCTTTGACGCCTGTCACGTACTTGTATATAAAAAGAACACGCATGGTTCATTGGTTCTTCCCCTTTCTATGCGTGATATATGGCTGCAACTACAATGACTCGAGAATTGAGTCTCCAGAGTACTTTTAATTTCCCATGTACTAGCATGAGCATTATTACATTGTGATATTGCTTTTAAAACAGATTCAGGTAAAGAAATCTTTCGTTGCGTGCCCGTGTGACGACGAGCCAGCCGAGTACAAATATCACGGCTTCACCGGCGGGTATCTGCCAGTTCGCTTATAGTCGTCTATAGGCGGGTATCTGTCTTTGAAGAGCGGCGTGCCCTCCTTTGGCGTGGACCAAGGGTACTTCATGGTCGGATCCCTCGGGAACTTCCTGAAGTTGACGAATGGCGCCCACAACATCAGCCTGCAGTGCAAACACACAGGTATATGATACTCACAAAATGAAACTGACACCAATCTGTTGTTGTTTTCCTATTGGGAATAAACCAAACCGAAGAATTCAGATAGTAGTGTGTAGGTTGCAGGAAGATGCCATGAATTTTGAGCTTTTAATTAGTTGACCAGGGCCCAGGCAAGCAAAATAACTTGACTCTGCTAGACCAATGAAAACTGAGGTAGCTTGGGAGGAAGCTTGGCCTTGTCCTGTGCGGCTATAAGCCAACAGATCACTTGGATTCAGAGCATCTACAATCTACAGAACTAGTAGCACTAGAATAGCTAATGTGCCATTCTGTAGTGATAAAAAATCAACACGTTTTTAGATGCCTGTGGCTGAATCCGATGTTTGTTTTCTACTGTCCTGACACACATCCTGTAACATTGAACATGTTTCTGTAGAGTACTCACTCTGTCCCCATGGAGTTCGCCGTTTTTTTCTTTTGAATTTCATGTTTGACCATCCGTCTTATTCAAAATATTTATGCAAATTATAAAATAAATTAATCAATATTCAAGTATCTTCATTGATAAAATAAGTCGTAACAAAATAAATTATATTTGTGCAAAAATTTGAATAAGACGAAGATCGGGAAGAAAGATGGCACGGAATCCGCGGGTGACAAACTCGGTGGATGGAGGGAGCAGTATTTGAAACTGTAAAAGTGTCACGCAAGATGGACTGTTGGAAGAGAATCAGGAGCAGGTACACTGACCCTGGGAAGAAGAGGTAGGTGAACATGAACTGCAGGTACGTCTCCAAGAATTTGCGCTTGAACCACCTCAGCCTCATCCAGTTCATGATCAGCGGCTGCACACAAACACACATGCACACTTGTTACTCAATCAGCGGCATGCAGAGGCCATGGAGTCTATCACTTTGAGAGCAAATAACCAAGAGCTGAGTAGCTGACGCACAGGAGCGACGAATAGGTAGAAGACGGCGAACACCGCGATCGGCGGCAGGATCCCTAGGATATCGAGGTCCTCCTCCCCGGTCACCGTCGCCAGAGCCACCGGCGCCTCAACCTACACAACAGTATTACAATTTACAGCATTTGCGACGTCACGTTCGATCTGATCGTGGAATAGTATAGGAGCGTCCAGTCAAGCTGCAGGATCATGTGGAATTGAGCGAGAGATTCGTGTACGTACAGCTGCCCAGACGGCGCCGCACTGCAACACCGTGGCCAGCTTCTGCAGCTGCGAGCTCTGCTGCTCCGACGTCGCCGGCGCCGCTGTCTGCATGCGCGTTCGTCGTCGGGGAAGCAAACAGGGAAACAAAACCAAGAGCATGGACGATCAGACGCGGCGGGAATTGCTGATCGGTGGGGGTGAGGGGTGGTAGCAACCAAACCAAGATTGGTAGCCATGGATGGACCTTGTCATGGAGGAGGCAGAGGAGCCTGAACTTGGCGGCGCTGGAGCTGGCCGACGACTGCTGCTGCTGCGCCTGTGGCGAGGCCGCGAAGGTCGCTCGCCGCTTGGGTAGCTTCTGCCGACAGGGAGGCGGCGGGGAGAGGAGGCGCCATGAGGCGGCGGCGGTGTCCATTCTGTGGCCACGCGGAGGCGAAGGCTTTCTTTCCTTCGGTACGGTTTCCACGGCAGCCGTGGCGCGCGCGTCTTATCTGAAATCTGGAATTCTGGATAGATGACGCTTTGGTGGTATGTGGCACTCAAGAATTTGGCCTACCTAAACCGTTGGATAGGGATCCAATGGATGGAAACAGTTGACTTTACTGCATCTCATGCATCTTTAGTAGGGAAAATATATAGTGCAAACCATAACTATCGTGAAAAACTCGTGTAACCACGGTAAAAAAAAGTCGTCTAAATTCACCAAAAAAAATCAGACATGTAGATGATATGATGATACACAGACTTGTAAAATATCTTGTTGAAACTCGACTTCTTTTGTGAGATATAAAAATAACAAATTTCTAACAAATCATCCGGGCAACTTTCTTTCAAATTTGTTATTCTCATAACTCACAAACGAAGTTGAGTTTGGACAAGATATTTTACAAGGTAGTATATCATCGTATCATCTACATGTGTGATTTTTGATAAAATTTAGACGACTTTTCTACCATGGTTTACATCAGTTTTTATGAAGGTAGTGGTTTGCACCAAATATTTTGCCTCTTTAGTAGGCGGGCTGTCCATTCCATTCAGTATAGCATGGTTTTCCCACACCTAATGATTTACCTTCCGTAAGAAGAAGGAGAAGAAGCTTAGGGCAGTCTTAATAGAGAGTTTCACCTCCCGGTTTCAAGATGTGAAACTTTGGCATTGAAATAGGCGTCTCTCTCAATGCACGGGTTTCATGGGCTCAAGAGTACCACAACCTCTCTCTCATTGCATGGTTTAATTGCATAGTTTCATAGTGAAACTCTATTTCTGCCTCAATGGGGGTTTCACCCTGTTTCCAATGCATGTAAAACAATGCCCAAAGTTTTCACCATGGTGAAACTTTTTTCTTCTCTCCTACGCGTTTAATGCAAAAAGTGAAGTTTTGATGATATGGTGCTATATTTAATATGCATGAAACACTCATGAAACCCTCATAGAGACTCGACCAAGAAAGCGAGACGCCGCGTACAACTACGACTTTCCGTGACCAAGGTCAAAAAGTATAGTAATTTGAGAGATTTTCTCCCTAGAAACGATGCGAAACGGAAGGGTGCGGTTTGACAAATGACAAGCATGAGGATCTCAAAAAGCTACCCGGCCCTGCGCCGCTCTTCGTCTGGCGACATGGGCGCGACAAAGCCCAACCAAGCGTCCTTCCCACCGCCACCTTGCCCCCTCGCCCGGCCGCCGCGAGGCGCGGCTAGAAGCCCATGCGGCTCCCAAGGATGGTGGCGGCGGCGATCTCGTCCCCATGTCTTTCTCCGTGGGCGGTGGAAGTCTCTGGCGTGGCACGGTTTCCTTCGTGGGCGGGCGGCGACCGGCGGTGTCGGCCCGGATCCGCCATCCGGCGACCAGATTCGTGAGTGGGTCGGCCCGCGGTGGTGGAGGCGTCGTGGAACCGGGATTTCTCGGTGCCGTAGGCCTCCCTTGCGCGATAGTGTTGGTCTTCGGTGGCCCGGGGGGACCAGCGGCTAGCGACGGATCCGGTCCTCAGCGTGCGGATCCCGGTCTCCTCGTTCGGATCCGGCGGGGGCGACGCGGTGTGCTTTTATCGTGGTGGTTGTCTTTGGTGGAGGTGCGGTGAGGCGGTGGCGGCGATGGTTGGTGGGCGTTGTGAGGTGGATGGTGTCGCCCACGTCTGCGCCGCATCGGTGCAAGGCAAGGCGCCGGTCCACGCCGGTTGGTCGCCCGGTGGTGGTGTGGTTCCTCTTCGGTGGCGTTGCGGTGGAGTGACCGACCATGGCGCGGGGCTCGTTTGCGATTGCGTGGTGGTGCTGCTGCTGGTTTCGAGCCCGATGGAGGTTTTCCTACTCCGTCGAGCTCGCCGGCGGACATAGGGGTCGCGGAGGGCTCACCCCTCTCGCTTGCCCCTCCTTCCCGATGGTGTTCACTCGGTGGCGGTGGGCCGGGTGTTGCTTGCGGCGTTGAGGGGGAGGGGCCTCGTCTATACCGCCCCCCCCATTGTCCTTGACTGCCATCGTGGGGCGGTCGTTGTGAGGACGGAGGCCTCGGGCGTCTCTCGGGGACACTAGTGCGGGGTCTCCCCGCACGTACCTTCTCCGGGCGGGTCAGCGATGGCTTCGATGGTCGTGCACGGCTGGTGGACGTGCATGGCGGCGGGAGACCATTCTTCGCATGTCGTCTGATTGGCGGGTTGCTGGCGCAGCTTTGCGGCTACTTGCGTGGCCGGCACGTCGATCTCTCCGATGAGGCTTCAGGGTATGGCAACGACGCCTCGGGTGTCCGATGTGGACCTAACCACTTGACCTATGTCCGTGTTGCGGGTTATTGGGACACCAACACGCAAATGAAACGACACAACAATGGAAACGACAAAACCAATCCAACCGGTGGTTGCTGATTTGGAGTTGTTTAGTGGGGTCTTATGACCAAGAGTTGAGTGGACGTCGACCAATTGCAAGTGGCGGCGTGAGTTGAGTTTTGTAGGATGAGCGGGGCTCTCCTCAGTCTTAGTTGAGTGGAGCGAGCGCTTGTTTTGGCGCGGGTTGAGTTGTTTTGGTACCTAGCCGCGGTGGAGTAGGGTACCTATGCAATTGTATGGTTTTTCTGGCCCTGTTCCAGTCAAAAAACAAGGCCGACACTTGCCTTTTCCTTTTTTTCGTCTAATAGAAATCACGCAAAAAGCTTTTGCCGTCCTTTTTTTTAAAAAAATGTAGAATGGCGCCGCAATCTAGAGCAAAATTGTCGTCTAGAACCGAAAGACCGACGTTGTGCTTCAAAATGTCAACGGGTACCTAAAACCCGAGAACCCGAAGAGTTTTACCCGTTAAAATGGCGGGTGTGGAAGCAGCTTTCTACCCGTGGGTACGTTAATGTGTGAAATCCTTTACCCATCGGGTATAGCGGGTAGGGTATGGAACTATACTACCCATACCCGCATACCCGCGTAAGAAAAACCCACAATAGTAGCAGCCACCCCTGCTCAATTTGGCCCATAATAGCCCACAAATTTGTCCCATAGCCATCCGGTATATATACCTCATTCGATCAAAGTGAAACCCGAGTCTTCACTCCTCACTCCCTTCCCTAATCCCCCTAGCCGCCGCATCCTCCTATCGGCGGACCGCGGCGACGCCGCGGGGGCAACGACACTGCGAGGGCGCCACCGGCCGCTTCCCCGCCGCACCCGCATCTCCGACCTCGCCGCCATCCGGCCTCCCCCGGCCGTCGCATCCTACCTATTGCGCGTAAGCGCGCGGTGACGGCGCTGAAACACGCGACGCCACCGGCCGCGTCCCCTACCAAGACCTCCGACCTCGCCCGTCATACAACCTCCTTGGCTCCTAGCGGCCAGCGCGCGACGCGACCGGACAACTTCAGCTCGGGTATCTTGTCGGGTGCGGGTTACCCGTCGGGTAAGAAAAACCCGCTGGTGCGGTATAGAATATTTCCTTACCCGTCTGCGGGTGCGGGTGCGAAAAGTACGGGTGTGACCTAGCGGGTGCGGGTGCGGGTGGCTAGTACCCGTTGCCATCTTGAGTTGTGCTCAATGGTTCAATCTTGTCGTTTTATTCAGCTAACTAATCCTACGGTCCTACCTACAGTACTTTGTGATTCTGACAAGTTCGCACTGCTACAGAACCAATCCTGAGACGATCTGACAAAGGCGTTCATGTGAATTGAAACACACACCACTGAAGGAAACAGAGAGCGCGTGCTGAGAGCAAACACGGATCCTACTACTGTGCTACTACTACCACGCCAAGCAACTTTTTTCTGTTGCCGAGTTGACATATCAAGCGACCTACGAGCTGTGATGTGTGTGTGCTCGAGCCGTCGAGCGAGCGTGGAGGCATCGGTCAGATCAGATGGCTCTTGCGAGGAGCAGAGCCTGGCACTCTGCCGGCGCAACAATTACCGATGGGAAGCCCTGCCGGGCATGGCCAAGCGTGACCTGACACCTCCAGGTTTGCCGGCCTGCAGGCGCAACCAACGTTGCCAGGTGAAGTGAAGGGACTGCGGCGCTGCACCCTTCGCACTACCGCAGGCGCAGCAACGAGCCGGCTCCATTTCGCTCTTTTTTTCCTGTCTTTTGAGAGGACAGCAGATGAACAGAAGAGGAGGATTCACTGCAAGGCGGCAAGGCCTTCGGGTTCCACCTTTCGGCCCGTCCGTCACTTAACGGGCCGGCAAAGCTAGCCTGTCGCACCATTGCTGCCATGAGCCCGGCACCCACCGGCCCGGCGGGCGAGAATATTCGGGCGGTACGAGAGAAAAGTCTGTCCCCGCCTGTGAAAGGCCAAGGGAAGATCCCCTCGGAATCGGCATAATGCGCTCCCATTTCTTGGCGTCTCCCGGCGCGGCGCGGCGCGGCGCTCACGCCAATGCCTATTTATCGGCCTCCTTGCCGCCCGATCGCGCGCGCGGCCACCCAGGCAGCGACGACCGGCGGCGAGGTCGCCGAGGTGGGCGGAGACCACGCACGGCAGCCAGCAAGGTGGGTTTCTACCATTCACCTTCTCTCGTATCTAACCACCTACAATCCTCCTAGCAAAGCACATTACTAGTTAGTTTACTTGGAACAAATGGAGGACCTTTGTTTATCAAAAGGATATAGTACAGCTGAAGAGTGAAAATTAGTTTGAGAGATGATTGAACGTACTTGTTGCTCAAAGTTAATCAACTGCATCTTGTCTGCCTAAAGGGCTCAAGAGCACAAGTGAAGTGCAGCGTTTCATCACTTTAGACAGGAACAGGATTAGGACAGATGGGAGCCCTGAATGGTAGAAACCCTTCGACCGTCTTGGATGGCCTCTACGGTGTGCAGCTTGGTGGCCATCCATCGCACCCGGCACAAAGTGTGGATGAAGTTCTCCGGACCACCGTTGTAGATTCATCAACTTGTGAACACCACAAGAGTGGTAGTGGTACAACACAACAAAGATTGCGGATCCGGTGAGCAAATTTGCACTAGTTAACCACTAGTCAACATACACAACATTTGTGCACTAACCACTGTCCGATGCCTTCTGTAACTGCAGAAGACTATGGCAGCAGATACCCTCTTGCTTGAAGCCCATCCACTGCTCCATTACATGTACGGTAACTTCCATCAGTAGAAAATCCTGCCATCTGCTCATCCAGTAGGGCGCCATATGCCGATATCTACCTACTAATAGTATAAAACATTACATTTTGAGCAGGTGACAAGCATGCTGGTGAGACTGTTGCGAATGTCGTCACCTCTCTGCCCTTCATTGTTCTTGGACTGCAGGCTCCAAGGCAAGACACATCTCGTGATCCTGAAACAAGATGCGCTTATGCTTTGTTTGCTGACAGCTGAGCATAGACACCCTACTAACAGGCCATGATGGTGCAGGAAGAACTTGAACACAGCTATCTACGCGAATTCACTGGTTGGGGTGGGAATAGCTTCAAGCTTGTATCATTCTTCCAAAGGAGAAATCCGAAAGTTTCTGCGCTGGGCTGACTACACTATGATTGCTACCACCACACTGGTAAGTCACCATATCCTTGCATTGAGGATAGGTACCATTGTTAGAGTGTCGGGATTCACCCGCCATGGCAACTATGTGTTTCATGCAGTGTTTGTCGAGAGCACTTAGCACTGAGAACCCAAGATTACTAATGGCAGCATCAGCATTGCTCCTGCCGTTTAAGCCATTGATGGTTTCAGCTGTCCACACTGGATTGATGGAGGCAAGTAATCCAAATGGTCCAATGTATCTTGTCTAGATTAAAGAGAACGCTTCAAGATCCACCAAACAATTTGTTTGGAAATCTAACTATCCTAAACAACCAGGTTTCATTTGCAAGAAGAGCATCAATTGAACCAGAGCTCAGGATGGCACATAACCTGCACAAAATGTCATCTCTGCTGGGAGGTGCACTGTTCATTGCCGACGATTGCTTCCCCGAGACCCCCTACATCCATGCTGCATGGCATCTTGCTGCTGCGATTGGCATTGGCACTTGTAACAAGCTTCTTGAGTGACAGTGGAAACAATCCTCCACTCCTGCTGGTATCAACGAGTAGTTGATTTCAGTATTATGACGAAGTTAGAGTCATGCAGCAGCAATTTGTCGACACTTAAAATACCAAATACCAGAGATCTAATATTGGATAGGAGATTGATATCAGACTGTCTTTTTTTTTCTCTCTCTTTAGGTGAACTAGGTGTCTAGGTTGCCCTGTGTATGTATTTCTGCTAGGATTTGAGTAGGTTTTTCATCATTGTTGTCATAATGAGGCGACCTGCAACAACAGGACTTGTAGTTGGAACTTGGAACTACAATATAATAAACTGTTTCTACCAATTTTCCCTGCAAGTGCTACAAAAAGAATGTAAAACAACGGATGTGTGTTAACCTGGAAAGGAACAAGTTTGCATTAGTATCACTCACAGGCAATCTGAAGGTGGTGAAGATTTGTTGAAGACTAATCCATTTGCATCTACACCAGTGCTCTGAGGAAAATGTCAAGACTCAACCTGACAGCCAAATAATTGCGGTTCTACTTCAAGTATGGCGGTATAAATCTTTTGAAGGCCTTTTGCTTTTGAGTAACGGATAACCAGTTGGGCTTGTGCTACCACCATGCTGGACTCATTCTTGTGCTACCACAATGCTGGACTCGTTCTCATTCACCCAGCTTCTGCCAGCAGACTTCTCAGCATTCAGTGCAGCTACTCTTTCCCTCATCATCCGAGCCTGCTCCCACTGTCCAACACCAGCATACATGCTGGACAGCAGCACTAGGTGCCCAGCCGCTCGTTCTGGCTGAAGTTCAACTAATCTATCAGTCACTTTAGCTGCAAGCTCAAGGTTGCCCTCCCTTCTGCATCCACTCAGGATTGCACCCCATGCACCCTCATTTGGCTGGAATGGCATTTTTTCCACAAGCTCAAGTGCTTCATTCAACTGTCTCCAGCGACAGAGCATGTCAACCATGCATCCATAGTGTTGTATCTCTGGATTTATCCCATAAACTCTTTCCATACTCTCAAAGTACCACCGTGCATCATCAATCCTCCCTGCGAGACTGCACGCCTGCAGAACTGCGAGCAGTGTGGCACCATCAGGACGATCCTGCATTCTGTGGAACAAATCCAGCGCCTCTTGGGGGTGACCATGCATTGCAAGACCCGAGATCATAGTTGTCCAAGAAACAGTGCTCCGCATTGACATCATCCCAAACAAGCGGCGTGCATCATCCACAGCACCACACTTCACATACATATGAATGAGAGCATTGTCCAGCAACACTGTCCTCTGCTGCCACCGCTCCAAGTCCACACGTGCATGCACCCATCGCCCAAGCTCCAGGTCACCCAGCTCCGCACAGGCTGTCAGCAAGGCAACCATGGTCACTGCGTCATCCTTGACCCGCACCTTTCTCATCCTCCAGAACAGCTCCACCGCCTCTGCTGCCCTCCCAGCATTGGCACACCCACCGATCACTGTGGTCCACGCCACCGCGTCCCTCCCGGGCATCTCGCCGAAGAACCGCAACGCGGCGTCCACCTCGCCACACCTCACGTACGCGGCGAGCATGCAGTTCCATGCTGCCACCGTCCTGGTAGACATTTCGTCGAACACCTTACGGGCGTCCCCGAGCCGCCGGGCCGCCGCGTACACGTTGACGAGGCTGGTCATCACATGCCCACTCGCCGGTCGGGGCCAGCATCCCGCTCGCGAGCGCGCGGGCGCGTGGAGGCGCGGCCGTGAGGGAGCGCCCCGGCGCCCGCGGAGGCGAGAGCCGAGAAGAGAGTGGAGAAAGTGAATGCGTTGGGCCGCAGCCCGTGGCAGCCCACGAGGCGGGAGAAGAGCGCGAGCAGGGCGCCGGGCGTGGCGCCTGACGCGGCGGCGGCGCGGAGGAGGAGGTTGGCGAGGGTGGGGGACGCCGGGGGGGGGGGCACGGAGAGGAGGAAGAGCGACTCTGCGCGGGGGAGGTCGGCGGCGGATGCGGCGAGGGAGAGGAGCTTGGCGAGGAGGAAGCGCTTGTGGGTGAAGCCGTTGAGGAAGAGCTGCGCGTGGAGCTGGTCGAGACCGCGGCGGATGGCAGAATGGGACGGGGACGGGGAGCGGCTGAGGTGCTGCGCGATGAGGAAGAGGCGCTGCTGCAGCGCGCGGGAGTATGGAACGTGCCGGGGCAGGTTGAGCAGAAGGAGCGCCCGGTGGCGAGCGATCGCTCGGCATCTCTCGCCCGGCTTGCTTCTGTCCCGGCCGCCGGGAATGATGAGTTTCGTTTGTTGATAAACATTTTTTATTGCAATTGAAAGCTTGGCGACCTATAAACATGTTTATTGCTAGAATTTGTCTTTTTCATAGTATATATGTGTCACTTCATGATTTCTCGTTTCTTAGGGCCTTTTTGGCTAGAGACTATATAAGATTAAATAGGAACTAATATTATTCCTCAAAGTTGTTTGCTTAAAGAGAATAATTTCCTACACAAAGACTATATAGGGACTAAATGGGCTAAAAATTTGGACCGATCGACTAAGGACTAAATGAAACTAAAAATTAAACCATTAGTTCTCTTATTTAGTAATTTAGAAACTAAATAGGACTAAAATTTAGTCTCTAGTCCCTAGAAACCAAATAGGGCCTTAGACGTAAAAAATTAAGTGTTTTTGATGGTCGCCACCCGATCTTAATGGGCTTCTCTCCTCTATTAGGGGACGATATGTTTCAATGGGAGTTGGTGGGGCTCGAGGGATTTCTCATCTTCTCGCCCGCAGCCCCCATAGACTTGAAGGTCTCCATGGTCTTGGGTTGTTCTTCCTTGTAACAGGCGATTGATCAAGTGTGTGTGTTGTGTGTGTTTGGGGGTTTCAAACCTCCTTTTTGTATTTTGACTGGGTTCTTCACCCTTTTTTCTACTACTTAATATATTGATACGCAGTCCTCCTGCGTGTTCGAGAAAAAAACCACATAAAGATTAACCGTGACAGTTTTTGAAACCACCACCAATGAAAGGTCATGGTTAATCGTCAAAAACCGCAACGTTAATTAAAAAAAAAGCGCATCCCACACCCCTAATGGACCGATCTTGGCCACCGCCACCGATCCGCCATCGCCACCGGATCTGCCCCTTTCACTGCTAGGGTTTGTCGATCCACCACCATGGGAGCTTGATGCGGCCAACAGAGGGTGGATCTAGCGAGCCCGCAGGATTTGCAGGTTCGCGTCCATCGTGGCCACTCTGAATCCGAGTAGAGGGAGAAGAGGATGAGGTCACCACTGCCAATGGGAGCCGCCACCCGAACCACCGTGTCGCTCGCGATGCCGGCCTGCGCGCTCGCCCTCTCGCCCCAACACGCGTGCCAACACGTGCTCTAGCGCCTCACATCGCCGTCCCAAGCTGCGCCCGCGCGAAGCTCGCGCCGCTCCACCCGAGGTTGAAGGTGGGAGAGCTAGTTGCGGTGGGAGTGTCCACAGTCCCGTCGCCGGGTCCCGCGAAATCCATCGCTCGTTGTCGCCTTTGCTTTAATCCAAGTTTCGCCACTTGCCTCAAGTTGCCAACACGTCGAAGATGATCTCAATATCACATGTGTTAGCATTTCGAACGCGATTTGGCAAGAACGGTTAGTGCACTAGATTCTAAATGCATATGCAAGTCAACATGAACCTAGAGGCACTTCATCATCGGATTAGCCGCGGCATTCCCTCTTGATAGTCGGCTATCTATCCAAAAAGTGATCACACTCTCTATAGTGACACCGATCACCGGCGAACCCTATCAAGTTATACCTTTGCCTTGATCTCCGTGTCCTTTCCTTTCCAACATGTGAGCTCGATGATCCACCATGTCCATCATCAATGTTCATGTCCATGATCATGTTCCTCCACATCATCCATACAATCTTATCTCTTAAGCACACTTAGAGTAAAGGATTAGCATAATAAAGTATCATCAATTATCAAAACTAAAATGAGATTTAAGGGTTCGCCACCCATGCGAGAGCGGCGCGAGGGCTGTGGCTCCCCTGTTCTGTACGGTGGATCGAAAACAAAACCCATTTAGACTTAACATTGATAGTTCCTTTTCTCACTGTATGTGTTCTCCTAGTAACTTTAGGGATAGAGCTGACAAAAAGGCCATCGCCATCATGAACAATAGGAGCATGCAACGTCACCTCATATTAATAGCCCTAGTGGCATACATTATCACCACACTGGTGGCCGTTCGCTATTTTCGGGACCTACATGGTCTCCAGGTGAACAAGCTGCTCCTTTTGGGACATATAACTAGTGAGTTTTGTATAATGAAAAATTGATTTTTGCTTTTTGCTACATATTTATATATCAACATATTCAATTGTTATTGTTTATCATTAACTCAGGATTTCTGCAACAATGTTGTTTTTCACAATGCTTATAAGTGTCATGCAAGCAACTGCGCACGCCTTTCTTGAAGACAGAGGTTTGACTTAATAAAGATTTATGGTGATTTTTTTTGCTTTTGCTATAGCAATAGGCTTGATTAGCTACACTTAGGGGGCAGAGCCCCCTATCCCGCCTATAGATCCGCCACTGGGTGTTGTACTGTTGTTGCTGCTTGCTAGTAGCTATTGCGGACCAAACTACTTGTCACATTATGACGTGTTATTCCAACGGTGAGTTTAATATGTATAATTGCTTACCGTTTGGTCGCTTCTAGGTAGCAAGAGTAGAATCGGTTAATACTAAGCCCTATGGCCCAACCAAAAAGAGCAAAATTTAGACTTTACATTGATACTTCCTATTTCTCACTATATGTGTTCTTCCTGTAACTTTAGGGATAGAGCTGACAAGTACAGGAACAACTACACTGAGGGAATTCGTGGGTGACATCTTGACGAAAATCAGAAAAGAATGTGGTGACAAGCTCCCCTGAAGATATCGAATTTTTGATTAAGAAGTTAGCTACAATGTAATTTACATGTTTATGTTTTACCTAAATACACAAGAAAGTACCAATGTTGTAATTTAGATGGTTTATTTAACAGTTTCCAAAAGAAAAATCGTAGTGTTAGCACAGACATTATACTAGTGAACAACAGGAGCATGCAAGGTCAGGTGCTCATAGGGGTAGGGTTTGCGTACGTGTGTTCTTAGGGGTGAGTGTGCGTGCGTGTTGTGAGCGCCTCACATGTGTCATTCTAAAAAAAAATTAGCAGCCCTAGTGGCATACATTATCAAGACACTAGTGGGCGTTCGCTATTTTTGGGAGCAGCTCCTTTTTGGGACATTTAATTGGTGAGTTGTGTATAATGAAAAGTTGATTTTTGCTTTTTTCTACATATTTAGATACCAACATATTCAATTATTATTGTTTATCATTAACTCAAGATTTTAGTGACTATGCTATTTTTCACGACCCTTGTAAGTGAGTTGCAAGCAATTGCGCACGCCATAAATAGGGGGTCCTCTACTACCAAACGACAAATGCAAAAGAGTCACCTTAATCCTTTTTAGTACAATGGACGTATTAGATAATAAAATTTGTAAAAAAGCAGAACAAAGAGAACCATAAAGGCCTGTTTGGATTCTCACAAATTGAAATTAAAATCTAGAAAGTGCTTTCTATTTTAATATTGAATTACTTACTTTCTATTATTTTTCTTAATTTCATGGACAAATTCATTGCGGGAAAAAGTCTACTTAACCCCTCGAATTATTGGGGTGTCTAACCATTACCACGAACTTCAAAACCGGTTAACCGGCACATTAAACCTTGCAAAACCGTCTAAATCACCCCTAGGGGCGTTTTTGGATGCGGTTTTTGCCTACGTGGCAGCCACGATGGAGTGGTTTTGCCACGCTGGCGCTTTTGCGTGGCGTTGGGCAGCCCGGCCGGATGGGAAAAAGGGTGTCGGGCCCGCATGTCGAAACATGCCCCCTCTTTTGGACGCCTCTCCCATCCCCGCTCGGGGTACACCCGTTGTGGTAACGAGATAGGGCACTGGCGGGCGGGATTCTACGCTTTTGAGAAAATGAGATGCCTATTTTCTATTGCGTCGGATGCAATTTGTCAAAGAAATCTTGCTATCCCTCGTGCTCAAGTTGGTTTTACTTGTTGGGTAGCAAGTTGAAGGGGAGGCGACAACGGACGATGATCTTCGCAGATTTTAGTCAACCTGGACCGACCAACGCTATTTGGGACCACGACCGGAGTGTCGGTCAAGCGAGGTCCTGGCCACTTCTAGAGAGCATCGAAATCCGGTTTTCGATCGACTGGAGCGTCCGGTCACCTTGACCTCGACACCGGCAAGGGCTCGTCGGGGTGTGGGCCCGGGCGCGTTATCGGCATCACGACGGGCGTCCAGTCCACCGCCGACCGGCGTTCGGTCACCGCGGTGTTGTGATTTCCACCCTAACGGCTCTATTTTGGAATGGGGTCTATATATACTTGAGTGGTCGGTTGCTAGCTCTCTCTTGCACATTTGAACCTTCTAACTCTCTTGTGAGTTTGAGAAAACTCCCTTTACTCATCTCTCTTGCCTAACTTTGACCTTTGGTGAGATTGAGTGAGATTCAATTGCATTTGCTTGTTGATTGCATCTAGAGGCACTTGTTCTTCTGGAGGAGCTACATGATTCTTGTTTCTCTTGGGAATTTGCTTGGTTCCCTAGCGGCTTGGAGTTCGTGGTGGTGTTGAGCTCGACCGGTTTGTTCGAGGCCACACCGGTGGACTTGTGAGGGTTTGATCATTCCTGCGGGAGCTTCGCGAAAGGAATCATTAGTGGATTGCTCATGGCTTGTGGATCTCCTCTTGTGAGTGATTCATTGAGCTCCCTCCGAGGGATTTGGCACCGGCCATTAAGCTTGTGAATCATCAAGTGGGTGCATCGCCACAACGAGGACTAGCGTGCCGGCAAGCACGTGAACCTCGGGGATAAATCACCATGTCATTTGTGTTGAGCTCGTTGGAGATTTCTTATTGACATCGGTGATTGGCATCATCCTCTACTCTACTCCTTGGTATTGTATTCTAGCCTCTCTTCGCTTTACTTATCTTGTTTAGCTTGGTTAGTTTGTTTAGCTCCTAGAGGTAGAATTATTTAGTATAACTTGCTCACCTAGGAGTAACTTAGCAACCTAGCTCTTGCTTGTGATTTGAGATATTAGAATTGCTAGGAGGCTTGCATAGCTAGAGAGAAGCTCCGCTTATTTCGCTACGCTATCTTTTTGTCTAACCATTTGCTTTAAGTGTTGTAGTAGAAATTTTTATAGGCTATTCACCCCCTCTAGCCATTTAGGACCTTTCAACAACACTCCTAGGACCATGTCTCGGCCACAGGTGAAGTTGTTGGCCACGGTAAGTTCCCACGGCGGCAGGCGGCTCGTCGGAGCGGACACGACGGCGTGGGAACATGCCCGTCCCAGTGCGGTAGATTTGGTGAAGTGGAGGTGTGCGCGTGGTGTGTGATAGTATGTGCGGGGAACGTGTAGAGGCTGGGGCTTCGCTAGACCGGGCCTTGCCATCGGTGTGCGACGACAACGGCAACCCAAAGACGGCAGGGCAACATGGTGGAGTGCAGGAGGTGTGGTGTGGTGTAGTGTGGTGGAGAAGGTGGAAGAGAGGCCAAAAGGGCTTAGGGCTAAGTCTATTGAGCTCTATTGGTCTAGAGGGGGGCATGGCGCTTGGCTTCAATGGCGTACATGGTGAACCGATTTGGGGGAAATCGGGATTGTGCCCGATTTAGGGGAAGCAGAGGGGAGAGAAGAGGGAGACAAAGTGTTCTAGGGTGTGGCGAAACTATTGGTGTGGTTTGCTTGAGCGGAGGAGCTCGGGTTGAGCCCCTATTTATAGGCGGCGCCGGCGGTTGCCTCACCGCAAAGTCCGTGTCATGGTGGTGGGGGCTGGTCGGGGCAAGAAGACGTGGGGGTGAAAAGGCGGGCGGGGGTCATTTCGGACCGGTTGGGATGGTGTCCGCGTCATCTCTAGGAGCCGACGAGCCGGTGCTGCTGGGGCATCCGACCACGCGCGTCGTGCCACCACCGATCTCGCCGCCGCCATGCGCGCGTGGCTCGAGCTCTCCCTCGTAAAGCTCGCGGCGCACACCAATTTTTCTCGCCGTGGCGAAACGCGGCCGCCGCGCCGTATTTGTCGCCACCGTGCGCGATGAGCATCGGGCCGACCAAGTTAGAGATGATAGCAGGTTGCATTTCGCCCATGGATGGACCCGTCTCGACGAGAGGAAGCGGCTGGTGCCCTTGGCTCCGTCGAAGACCTTGCCGTCGGCGAGATCCCGTCATGACGCGGCGCAACCACGGCTTTTCTCGATCCGCAGGGCCCGATTCGGTGATTTCTATTTTTCGTTTTATTCATTTTCCCGATAGACGGGGCCCACATGTCGATCGATCCAAGCCACCGTGGCAAAACCATTCCACTGTGGCTGCCATGTAAACAAAACCGGCCTCCAAAACCGTTCCAAGGGGTGATTTAGACGGTTTTGTAAAGTTTAATGTGCCGGTTAACCGACTTTGAGATTCGTGGTAATAATTAGACACACTCCAATAGTTCAGGAGTTTTCTAATTTATTGCACCGTGGAATATATCCGGTGGCCATTGAAAAGGAAATGTAAAATGGTCGCAAAAAGAAGGCAAACTGCAGAAATCAGCGCTCGGGAGAACGAGAACTGCTGTGCTGAGCACCGGCTGCTGCCGAAGTGCAGTCATGACGTCATATGGTAGAACAACCCCGTAGTCAAATACGGCAGATTGCCGCCGCCCCAATGCCCCCATCCCATGCCGCCCTCCCCGTCTCCGCCTCCTCTTCTCCCGCCGACGCCCTATCGCTCCGCAACACCATCTCCGCCGCCGCCACAGCCTCTCCGCCTCCGGCCCCGCCGCGGCCGCTGCCACCTCGCCTCCCTCGGGCAACCGCGCCGAGCGCCTCGCGTCCGCCGTCCACGGCGCGGTCGCGGCCAAGAACTTCGCGCACGCCATCCGTTTGACGAAATCCCTCGTCCAGGTCTCCTCTTCCTTCCCCGGCCGGAGTTCCGCTGCCACAGCCGCCGGCGCCGGCGCCGCATTCGCGGCTCTCTCCTCCACCTCCAGCTCCCCTGCCCCCGCCCTCGGCGTTCTCGTCATTGCCCTCTCCCAGATGGGGCTGCTCGACGAGGCGCTGGGCGTGTTCCGGCGCTTGTGGACGCTGCCGGCGCTGCCAGCGTGCAACGCGGTCCTGGACGGGCTAGTGAAAGCACGCAGGTCTGGGTGCGCCTGGGAGTTGTTCGACGAAATGCTTAGACGGGGATGGTTCCCAGTGTGGTCACGTACAATACTCTTATCAATGCATGCCGGTACCAGGGTGATGTGGCCAAGGCTCAGGAGATGTGGGATCAGATGGTGGCACGGCAGATTGATCCGAACGTGGTCACATACACGACAATGATATGTGTGCATTGTGAAGAGGGCTGCATTGATGATGCTGAGCGGTTGTTTGGCACTATGAAGGAAGCAGGAATGTGGCCTAATCAGTATACATACAATGTGCTGATGAGTGGTCACTGTCAGAGAGATGATGTCAACAGTGCATTTGTTTTGTACCAGGAATTGCTGAATAGTGGCCTCATTCCAAATGCTGTTGTCTTTACAACCCTGATTGACGGTTTCTGTAAAGCAAAGAGGCTCAGTGAAGCAAAGTATATATTTCGGGACATGCCCAGGTTTGGAGTTGCTCCTACTGTTCCTGTGTACAACAGTTTGATGGATGGAGCTTTCAGGTCTGGAAACGCACAAGAAGCATTGTCACTTTATCAGGAGATGACTCGCTTAGGTTTGTTCCCAGATGAGTTCACCTGCAGCATTGTTGTGAGAGGCCTCTGTGACGGAGGGCAAATGCAGGTAGCAGCCAGATTTCTTGAAGGAATTAGGGAAGATGGTGCTAATGTGAATGCAGCTGCTTACAATGCACTGATTGATGAGTACTGCAGGAATGGGAATTTGGAGAAAGCGCTAGCAACATGCACTAGAATGACTGAGGTTGGAATTGAGCCCAATGTGGTGTCATACTCCTCCTTGATAGACGGGCATTCAAAACTTGGGAAGATGCAAATAGCAATGGCTATATACACCGAGATGATGGCTAAAGGGATTAAGCCTAATGTGGTCACATACACTGCTCTTATTCATGGCCACACTAAGAATGGTGGTGTAGATGCTGCTTTTCGTTTACACAAGGAAATGATAGAGAATGGTATTTCACCTAATGCTATCACAGTGTCTGTTCTTGTTGATGGTCTGTGCAGAGAGAATAGGGTTCAGGATGTAGTCAGGTTTATGATGGAGTACTCAGGGTTAAAGTACAGTGATATTCATTCTTTCTTCGCAAAACTTTACAACTGAAGAAGATTGTTTAATTCCAAACAGCGTGATATATATGACCTTGATATATGGCCTGTATTTAGATGGCCAACACTATGAAGCTGGCAAGCTTTTCTCCTACATGAGAAAATCAGATATGATGCCTGATAGCTTCACCTATACACTACTGATACGAGGGCAGTGCATGCTTGGCTATGTCTTGAATGCCATGATGCTCTATGCTGATATGATGAAGATTGGTGTTAAACCAGTGAGGTACAAGATAGTCTGCCCTGAGATTTGGTCATGGTCACCACGGAATGACCCCCAAACTGTTGTAAGAATGGGCTTTTGACTACATACTTCAATTTTCTGATAAAAAGCCACTTCATCACAGATTATGGAACCTTACCTTTTGTCACAGAAGACCCTGTCATCAATATGACAGACCATTCTGCTGCATCTGTGCGAAGTGCGAACATTGAAAGTTGGCTATTTGGAAAGCCCTCTGCTTATTGGCCTTGTTACCAAGACAAATGAAAATTTGAAGCCACTGGATTTGTTTAATTGTTGTCATTGTGTGGTACGTGCTCTGAATAAGAAGAGCATACTCCTTCGCTGTGACATGATCAACAACTGGAGAAGATGGCCATGATGAGGGTTGAAGCCAAACCATTGCGACTTTCATGCACACGCAGCTGGTTGCTATACTGGGACTAGCTCTCCACTAGGGATGACCATGGCTCGTCTGAGGAAGGATGTACATGTAGATGCAAGTGTGCAACAGACTGCACTTGCAGAGATTTACTATGGCCTTTCTCGTTTTGATGTGGATTGACATGGATTGAGAGGGATTGACAGGGAATTGAACTAGGCCAACCCCTGCGCAACCTAAAAGGCCTTATGCACTAGAGAGTTTAGTCAAATTTGGATATTGTACAGGTTTTAGTCAAATTTGTTGGCATATGCACTAGAGAGGACGTCCAATATGTAGTTCGGTGAACGTTAATGTAACTGTTCACCTGATGGGACTATCAGTGATGACCATGTATTCTTTCAAATGTTGATGCTGATTTAATTTCTCCAAAATTTCTTTTTTACTTATTGTCTTATTATGTGATCTTGTCACAGAAGTGGGCATGCCATTTACAATGCATTTCTCGTTAACAGTGTCAGAAGGCATTTCTTTCATTAGCATTATTGAACAAATAGCACTAATAGAAACAATATCTAGGACTCCCAAAAAATAATGTCACCATTGTCACCGACTAAACCAAGATCCTTGAGTCTTCTTTCCTGGTAGTACTCTAGGCCATCTAATTCCTCCTCCCTCTGTTTAAAAATATTATCAATGTGCTGGAGTGCTTTCTTTTCACCGGCCCTTACTCCTATAGCAATTGTAAGTCTTGGCTGCAAATTCTCTCTTCCCGATAGTTCTTCATCCTGAATATTCCACACATGTTTCATAAGATTAATCAAGATAAAAAGTTTAGGGAAAAGAATAGCTACATCTAGTCAATAGGTAAACCTCTTCTATTGTGGTATGATAGGCAGCAAGGGCTGACTTGCAGGCATCTCGCATGACCTGACATATTGATTCCTCATTGTCAGGACTCAATGGCAGTTCAAGGTGGCCCCAAACCGAATTCCTGAAGAGTGCTTCCAAGATAAATGCATCTGTTCCGCCGATGCAAAGTAATCGCAGGTAAGGGAGCATTTGAGGAGGAAGGGGTTCGTCGAGGATTATATCAAAATATGCAGTTTCCCCAGTCCATTTAACTCTGCAATGTCAAGCTTGTCTCCATAAAATGGATCAGATTCAGAGATTTCCAGGGTCACAGTATATGAATCCCTTGATGGATTTGATTCCACAAACCCATAGTCAAGTGCCAGTTCAGCATTACTCTTGTCCAGATCGTACTGGATATATATCTGTCAATGCAAATCTCAAATGCTCAGTTATAAATAGCACATTTTTAGCATATCACTTGAAGCATCCAGTATGACATACAAACGCTGAAAGCCACGAAAACAATGCACCTAGTGCACACAAGTACCTGTTGTCCAGATTTAACATTCACAGGTGTTCGCAAGGGAGAACATGAGTTCCCTACCAAAAATTCCCTTTCCTTTGATCTCCCAACTTGATCCTTCTGAGGTGATACCAGGACTGTGATTAACCTGATTTGCCAAGCAAATCAAACAATTTTAATGAATGCATTTCAAACATTCAAATAAGGCACTCTGCCAGTCTCTAATGGAAAATATCGAATATTTTTTTGGACATGTTAACTTAATCATAGAAATTACAAGGGGCATGTAGCAACAATAAGTAAGAATCATAGCCTGTTGGGTTAGAATTTAGAAAGCACCAATACCAATTGCATTTTGAGATCTTACCAAATCAGCAAATGGTACGAGAGCAAGCTTATCTCCACGGAGCTCTGGAAACACCCTTGATCTTAGTATTCCAAATGCCCATAGGAAATCATCAAATGTAATGCTACCAGGAAGAGATCCTTGTTTGCGCTTATGATCTCTGCTTGAACACTATCAAATTCGCTTTGCACATACTCTTTCACACCCACTGTGGTGCTTAGCAACTGTGTTCCTGCAAGTGACAGAAGTATCATAAAAGTTACCGACAAACCTCATGCACAATTGACATGATTTTTCTTTTTTTGGCATGACATTGCACACTGACCTTGTATCTCTAGGAGCTCTTCTTCAGACCTGCACTGGAGGCACCAAGCGCCACTCAAACATCAGATTGAGAATAGCGCAGAACTGCAGAAGCAGTTCGCCAAACACAAACAGAGCGTTGGGCGTCAGCTCACTCACCAGAAGATGGTGGAGTCGGTCTGGCGCGGGGAGGATGGCCAGGTAGGGCGCCCACGGCGAGTCCGCCCCGCGCGCGACCTCACTGAGAAGCAGCAGCGCGACGGCGACCCAGGGCCGGAGGCCTCTGCCGCCACCACAGGCGCGGCCGATGGCGGAGGCCGCAACAGCGTCGGCGTCCATCCAGAGCTTCTTGGGTACCTCCGCGACCACCTCCCCACGGGGCAGATCCCGGGCCGCCACGAGGCCGAGGCCCCCCCGGCACGGCGGCCGGAAAGGCTTTTCCTCCATCGCCCACGCTATGAGGGCGAGCCACCGCCGGAAGTCCTCCAGCGCGGTCACTGTCGCGGCTGTGCTGGCGGCTGCCGCGCGGGGAGCAGCCGACGACTGTGGGGCCTCGATGGCTTCGTGGGGAGGCGGAGGCGTGGGGAGTTGGGAAGACGCTGCAGGGGTAGGAGGTGGGGGTGGTGGAGCGTGGCCATGACGCGGTGGCGCGCGGCAAGGAGGCGGAGGCGGAGGCGGAGGCGGAGAGGTGGGGATCCCGATCGCCTGCGCGGCGCCTGCGTCGGAGGAGATAGTGGTTTGGGCGACGATGACCGTTGGTTTCCATATCCATAGTTGTTATTATGGCGGGAGTGGATATGATCAGCGGCGAGATGCCAACCGAAGGCGTACCAAAATTATTTTAACTACAGTTTTGAATAGAGGAGTCATTGAATAATAATCATGATGATTTAAACCAAACCCTTTTTTCTTAAGAAGACAACTTTTTAGGAAGCAGGGTAATTTAAACCAAAATCCTTGAAAAGATGGAGACGTAGCGGTAGGTGTGTTTGGATATAGGCTCTAGTTGGGCAAGCTAAATTTTGGCAATAGCCAAAATAGGATATAACCAAAATTTAGTCGTATTAGATTAGATGCATTTGGATACTGGCATAGATAAAGTATGGCCAATGTTAAAGACTGGCTTTTTATGACACTGCCTGCCAAATTTCACAGTATGACATGTGAAATTCGTATGTACGAATATGAGTATAGCATGTGGAATCCATATATTAGTAAATTTATTTTGTCAAAATATAGTTAACTGAAGTATAATATTGTAGATTTAATTATAAACAGTATTTTGGTGTGAACGATTTGGAAATATGGTACATAATTTAAGATGTATTTTGATTTGCTTGCAACCGTACATGTCCAGATGTCCCGCCATTTTCAAGCAAAATGCGAAGAACCGGCCAAGCTGGCAATTTGCACTAAAACAAAAATCAGGCTGGCAATTTGCTCACCCACGCTGTGCCTAGGCTCGGCATCCTAATGTGCATAGGAAAGGACAGACCAAACTTTCGATTACAAACAAATGAATTCCAAATTTCTCTGGCGAGCCAAATTTTTGGTATGGCTCGTGAGTAGCCAAAACCAAACACACGCCCCACTGAAAAACGAAGAGGGAGGATGTAAAGGGTATGCACATGCTAAAACCCCACCTGTTAACCGACCCAGATAGGTATGTCATATCAGATTATCATATGTTAATTACAGCAAAGCACACATTCTTGTTTTGGCAAACTCCTTTGTAACAGGATGCGAATAGCCAAGCACAAAGTACACATGTCCAACGCTTATTTGAGAAGAATTGGCATTGCATCTCATACAGCCTGATGATATGGTTTCCCCAATCCGAAGCACATTTCCGGATCAATTCTTCCTTCCTTCGCAAAGGATAAAGTGATACCCATGCCTGCACAGGAAACAGACTGTCTTTTGTAAGCAGCTGATAAAAGATGGCATGCATCAATGGTCTCAATGAAGATTATTTTCAAGAGCATTAGTGTTTTCCATTTTCATAAGTCAAGCAGAAGCCTATTTCTCAAGTCCAATGGAAAAATGCAGCAATGCAATGACCAGGACTTGTGCCATGGGCACTACGGATGTTCACTAGGCCAACAATGGAAGAAAAACAGTGACAAAGGACATACGTGGACTTGAATGGTGCGCTGACAGCTCCCACAGGAGTGTTGAAAGCAACCTCCTGGAAAGGGCCAGCCATCTTGCCACGAGGGAACCAACCAAGATCTCCACCTTTCTTCCCTGATGGGCATTCAGAATACTCTTGTGCTACCTGTAGTTTGAAAAAGAAAGTCAGGACGTATAATGGTATAAAAACTTCTGAGAAATCTTCGACAAAATAGTTCAGATTGTAAATGGAAGAACAGATTTTAAGTCCAGTAACATATATGATATCAACAACAGAAATTTGATGTCACATGCACTCCACTAAATAGAAGCTACAAACATGCTCCAACCAGAGCTAAAACTGAATCATTAAAAAAGCTCATCAACCTTTCAATAGGGAACATTCATAACTATTGGCTATTTTCAGTACTCTAAGCAGATTCCAATCTCCAATTGGGCTTCCCAAGGTTGACAAGCCTAGCAAATTTCAATTAGAGTTTACACCAGAACTAGCATTTCTAGTTCCAATAGAATAGTAAAATGCGTGTGCAGATATAATAGCTGAAATAGCCTCATAAACAAGTTTGTTACAAAATACCTTTGCATAACACAGATTATCAAAGCTTAATATAGGAACAAGAATATAAAACTAATTTACAGTGATCTTAACTACAACTTGTCTTTGCTCCTTTACAAGCAAAATCTATTATGATAGCTCATCAGTTGGAGAGCAGTATCCAGACTAGTTCCCAGTCAGAAAATGGCTGAGCCAACAGCAAAGTACTACCCACTCCATTCTGAAATATAATTAAGGTATCGAAATTTGTTCTAAGTGAAACTATACTAGATTTGTTCAAACTTATAGAAAAGAAGAATAATATTACAACATTAAATAGCATCATTGGGTATAACATCAAATATATTTTAAAAAATTAGTATAGTTTGACTTAGGACAAACTTAGATAACTTATATTGTAGGACAGAGGAACTATGTTGCCAACCACAATAAAATCACCCAAACCCTTTAATCAATACAATACATATACATGTATCATTTAGATGCCAGCAAAGCACCCCACCTTTAACTAATCACTGCCCATACACAATGTCTATTCTCTGCACTTCCGTGAAAGAAATGGACTTACGGCAGTCAGGATCTTATCAAAGTGCAGCCAAAGATCATCAAGCTCATTCAAAATCACAGGAAACTATTAGTGCAAGAAAACAGTGGTGCAGACAGTTAGCTGTACCTTGTGAATAAGGGCTGTAATTAATTTTACTAAATAAAATCTAAAACTCCCAAAGTACTGATGCTGATCGGCTGGTCGTTTCTGATTTGTTGTGAGAGAAACAATGTTTTGTTGTGAGAGAAACAATGTACCATGGCTGATAAGTTCAGCCACTACCCTTTTCATCTAAGCAAAGTAGCAAACCTAACTATTCTTGAGCCTAGCTGAGTGAGCAGTACCCATCAATCAGGCCTCACCTTAGCAAACTCAGCAGGAGGAACTTTGTCTCCATTATCCAGCCATCCATCCTGCAACTTCTTATAAGCTTCATTGATCTTCCCCTGCTTCTCACACAATACGTGCCTAGCTGCAGATGTATAGGACAACATAATCAGCTTTTGTTTGTTTACTTGCAACTCTAAAACATAGACATAACTAAGGGCGACCCTAATTTCAACTCAATTTCACAACATATCCTATATAAGACGAGAGAATCACAATCCGTTACGTTACGCATGGCCTATCCTACTGAAGACCTGAGGCACCTCCCATCCCAAAAACGTGAGATCTGACCGTAACCTCCGCAAGCTTTCACCTAATACGCAATCCTCGCGCGCGATACATCCAGGCCAACGGAGAAGGAACTGTACCTTTGACGTAGGTGCAGGTGCCTAGTCCGTCAGCGGACTTGCCGCCCTTGCCCTTGCCTCCCTTGCCGCCGCCATCGTCGCCGCCAGAGGAGCCCGCCGCCTGCTTGCCCTTCCCCTTGGCGTCCTTCCCCTTGGCCTCCTTCGGCTTCGAGTCCTTCCCCATCGGTGCAAGCACAACTGCACAAGGTGGATCGGATTGGACAGGCCAAAACCCTACTTCCAACTTGCAAGTAAGATTTTTTTTTTTTTTTTTTTTTTTAGCTCAGAGACGACGACCGACGACGGTAGGAGGACGATGAAGATATTTGGACGGGACGGACAATGGGCCTTGATGTAAAAAGACGTTATAGGGCCGTATTGATGGGCTGGTTCATCTAGTTGGATGGATTGAAATTGGACGACCGCTCTTTCCTTCCTTAACATAGCTTCCTCTCCATTTTGGAAAGCCCATTGATGCCCCCAATGCATTATTCAGGCCAAACGGGTGTTTAAACAGTCAAAATGACTGTTTCAACGGTCAAAGCAACCAATTAAACGGAAACAGCGTAGCGTTTAAATGGTGTGTAAACAGCCTAAAGAACTGTTTAGGCTACAAGAGATGTACATTTTTCTGCAATCAAGTGTTGTATCAAAGTTTGGTACTTTTTTGTTTTTGTTATCTATGTGAATGCTCTGTTGAAGCCTACAGAACTGTTCATGTGTTTAAGCACAAGTACTCAGAGAAAATACGTCAAAATTTTCAGCTAGGAAAAATAGCATTTCCCAATTTTCTTCTTCTGCTATTGTTTTATTTACAATAGGATCTTTGAAGAAGAGTTTAGACGGAGAAAATGATCTTAATACTCCGGTTTGGTATTAGAAGTCGTTTTGGACAAGGTTTGGGTCACACATTGAGAATATAAATCATAAATAACTTTTAAGTTATTGAGTTTGGAAATGTGAAAATTACATAAATAAATTTGTCTTAAAAACTATGTTGGTAAAAGTATACATATATCACATTTTCATAAATATTTTTATGATAACAAGAGGTTAAAGTTATGTTTTAACTATCCTAAATGGGTTTAAATAAATACCAAACCGGGAGGGAGTACTTTTATGAAGATTTCATCTTCCCTCCTTGAGATTCCCCAGGCCTACAAACAAGTATCAACTGGCACTAAAAAGGAATCATCAGCTTAACTATAGGTGCTACCACCAACTTCTAGGGTCCACTGTATTAAACTATGAATGACACCTGACTGCTGCAAACACGCATGTAGGCAAATTTGCCGGTTCAACGGTCAAAACAACTGATAAAGAATTTGGTATTTCGCATTTTATCATTACTAGCAAAAGTGCCCGTGAGTTGCAACGGGTGATTCGCAATCAGTACCACGGATTCAAATTTCAACATATATTTTTATTATTTCTAATTAGCTTATGTTTTTAATATCCCGTATACGATTCCGTGTAGTATGTAGTATGCGGGCGCCTAGGTCGGGACCGGTGGGGATTGCCTGTCGTACTGTTCCATAGACCTCATATTCCGCAGGAAGTGTGTGTCGCTCTGATTGACGGCCCATCCACTCGGCCTTGGATCCCATCGCAACGCCGTAGTCGGTCAAGATCTGCAGGCGGGCCTTGGATCAAAGAACGGTGGCGTCAAGATCTCTGAGGCCTCGGCAGCGGCTCCAGTGTTGGTCTCAATCAAAATCACGATGGCCTTGATTGGGTTCTCATTCATCATCCACTCGGCCTTGGATCCCATCGCAACGCGTAGTCAGAAACGGTGGAGTCAAGATATCTGTGGCCTCGGGCAGCGGCTCCAGTGTCGGTCTCAATCAAAATCGCAACGCCGTAGTCGAGCCAAGATCTCTGGGGGCCTTGGATCCCATCGCAACGCCGTAGTCGGCAATGGTGGAGTCAAGATCTCGTGGCGTCGGGCAGCGGCTCCATTAATCGGTCTCAATCAAAATCACGATGGCCTTGATTCAGTTCTCATTCGTGTTTGAATCCGAATCCGACGATATCCGTTCAGATCCGATCCGTTTCATCCCAATTGAAGATACACTCATATATGGGACTTAAACGCTGGCTCAAGCACATGCACCGCTCCTCTCAACTCGATAGGTGAGATTGGACGGCATATTTACTCCGGCTTTTTCATAGCTATAGAAACAATATGGTACTATTACTAACCAACGTACACAATGATGGGTCGGGCGACGTTTGAGAGGGAGGAGGCGTCCGTCCACATTATTATTTGTTTTATTTTCTTTCTTCTTTTTGTTTATTATTGAGAATAATAATGAATCAGCTTTTGACGTATAGGGACTAATAACAGGCTCAATTAAGGCCCATATAACGGCGATTTAAAAAAAAAAGAGGGCAAAAGAAAAGAGGTGAACGGAAAATTTTCTCTAGGTATAGATAAAGTACGGTATTTTGTATTTTGCATTACATAGGCAATTAAACATACCCTATATGGAAACAACGCAGCGTTTAAATGGTGTGTAAACAGGATAAAGAAACGTTTAGGCGAACAGTGTGAGGGTTAGCTTTACAAGAGATGTACAATTTTCTGGAATCAAGAGTTGGCAATGCTCGCGTACACCTTTTACCTATTAGGAGGTAATATCTCAAATCGATCTAAACCGTTGAATTTTTAGAATTTACGAATTAATAAATAACTTAATAAATGTAATAAACGAAAAATAAAACCCCGACGGGATTTTATCCTGCATGCCGATAACAAATCACGGAGAGGAATCCGCCTGCATGTAGATAATAAATCACGGGTGAGTAGCGCCGGATACCGCCCCTCTCTTTGCGCGTCGCCGCCGATCCGGTCTCCTCTGCCTCTTCCCCGGTGAATCTCGATCTGATTTCTATACTCAACTGAATCAGATCTCCTTCCATCAGAGAGTACATGACATCACACGTTGTGTACACCAAAAGTTACAGACACAATAAAACGTTACGTGCACTAATACATTATCCACTCATGCCCACACTACATATACATATGCTGACACGTTATGTGTGCACTAATTATCATACATGCAAAAGCTAACCAATTACACACTAGCCAGCCACACGCACGCAGCTAACATTGCACGATGAGGTACACACGCCAGCTAGCCAGACGCGCTCATGCACGACCACGTTACACACGCTAGCTAACACGACGCACAACCGCGTACACGCACGCTTAGTTAGCATGTACACGTTGATTAAGTCACGTACAAAATAATAAGGTAACGAAAATAAATCAAGTACACAAAAATATAAAATAAAAAGATTTACCATATCACCTACAAATTACGCATGCATCAACAAACTCTAAAAAATATAATTAAAAATTAAATAATTAATATTACCTCCTAGCGGGTAATAGATGACTCAGAACCGTTGGATCGAGATAAATGGACGGTTCATAGTTATTTGAGAGTACCGTAGCAATTGCCATCAAAGTTTTTTTTTTTTTTTTTTTTTTTTTTTTGTTATCTATGTGAATGCTCTGTTAAAGCCTACAGAATTGCGTTTGCGCACAAGTACTTCAAAGAAAAGACGTTAAAATTTCTGCTGGGGAAAAAGAGCATTTCCCAATTTTCTTCTTCTCCTATTGTTTTATCTTGAGATCACGGGCGGATTCAGCACCTGAACATGGTGGTCTCAAAACAGTCCCTTCTCCCCCATCTCCTAAGAACCCTTTAAATGTATTTATTTGCAACTAAAATTAGCTAATATACTTTTCTAGAAGATCTTCCCTACTTGAGATTCCCCAGGCCGGCCTACAAACAAGTATCAATTGGCACTAAAATGGAATCATGAACTTAACTATGTACTACCACACCAACTTCTAGGCTCCACTATATGAAACTATGAACAGGTGATACCTGACTGCTGCAAATTAACACGCATGCAGTCATGCGTAACCTGCATCAACTTGCAAGACTCGAGCAGCAGCAACCTGATGAGTACTTGATCACTCTTGGTAGTTTATAGTTTGGTAGAGCTGTCTCCATCCCGGAAAATGCCGTCTCCTTCAACCAACATTCTTGTGACCTTGTGTGGGGTGTGCGCTAGCTACTCGACGCTGGATCGGAAATATTCTGACGCCAGCCGCAATCTAACGCGATCTCACCCTCCCGTAATCTGACCTGACCCTGACCGCCGCGGGAGCGAAGACGGCCGGGGACGATGAACCTCGCCTGCAAACCTTGCGCTGGACGGCTCCGGCATTTATCAAAAGCCGGCAGCCGCCGCCGTGTCCCCTGAACCACTGTGCAGCGGTCAGCAGGCCAGGCTCGCCTCGCTTGGCCCAATTGAACGCCGCCATGTCCCTTGGAGGCTTGCTTGGACTGCCAGGGCTTTCTGATGGGGATGAGAATGATTAGCCCTGATTAACTACATTAAACTCGAGCTCAGAGATTCTGTGCAAACCAAGCAACCTGCTTGTCAAGAATCATCAAACAAATGGCCTTCAGAGATGCTAGTTTAAGGAAGGGTAATTAGGCAGCTAACTGTAGCTAATGGACTGGTGGTTGTGCCGTGCAAGCCTCAGGTGCATGCCTGCAGGATTGAAGAAGGGTTCTTCGTCCCGCATGCTTCGTTTGTTTCATTCGATGGCGACGATCGGCGAACACGTGTTTATTCCGACCTGGTCGATTACTGAGAACCCTGTAGCGACTGGCGACGAAACTCACAGGCAGAATTTGGCGATGATATATGCGCCCATCATTGGAAGCCAAATAATGACAAATGGTAAGAGAGGTTCTGATGCATGTGGTACGATCCAAGCATCTATCCAGTATGGTCGGTCGCCATTTTTTTTTTTCTCGATCGTCACCTGTATTTCATTAAGAGGATCGAAAACCAAACCAAACGAGTACAATAGAAACTCCGATGGCGAGGAGAGATCGAAGTGAAAACTGAAGGACCGAAACGGCGACCAGAGGGGGTGAATGAGAGCCGTAAATTTTCTATTCAATTTTGGGTCATCGGCTCAACCCCCAACCTCAAAAAATAAATTCAAACGGAGACGAGTAACACATATAGATCAAGTCAAGATCGAAATTACCGAACAATACCGGGCCTAGACAAGTCAAGATTCGAACTCATGAGAAATACCGAACGTAACCTAAGACCAACAAAGAAACACTAAAGCTACGGACTTTCGATGCGAAACTCACCGAACAATACGAAGACTAGACAAGTCAAGATCCGAACTACTCGAGAAATACTAGACGTAACCTAAAACCAACAAAGAAACACTAAAGCTACGAGACTTTTCAAGATCGAAACTACTAAACAATACTGAACACCGGACAAGTCGTATCGAACTATCGAAAGCAATACCGACGTAACCTAAAACCAACAAAGAAACACTAAAGCTACAGAATTTCAAGATCGAAACTACTTGGACAATACCGACCGAACCGAAAGGTCATTAGCAAGAAACGCATACGAACTAGAAAATCGCCCCAAACAAAATTCCTTCGAAACTTGATCAAATCAACTCCTTTTGCCACAAGATTTTAGACACTTGGTCACAAGGCATAGGAGAGGCTATCCCAAAGAAATCATCGCCCAATTTGACCAAAATCGAGAGAAATCGCGGATCTCACGAAGAACACACCAAAAATCGACTTTGATCCAAAACTTGCCCGATCTACGTGTTCGTGAGGAATTAGCTCAAACCCTTTGGTGGAAATGATCCTCTCACGTCCTAGCACGAATCAAGGCAAGAAAAAAAAAGTCAAACGGTGCCAAATCGAAGAAATCGCGAAGAAAATAGAGGGGGAGAGAAGGAACTCGGGAAGAACAAGTGATGAACAAAAATCACAAAGACAAGATCAAACAAGAACACCGATCCAAACATCCCAAACGCCACCATGTGACAGGCTACTCAGAGCTAGCCCTTGCTCAACAAATTCGATACAAGATCGGTGGACCTCTCTCACCAATGTCCGGAAACCCTAGCTAGAAAATATAAAATGAGAGGCAAGGGAGGATGAAGGGGTTTGCCTCGCTAAATAGCCCCATATTCCCTCCCTGGGTCGAACTACCCCTAAGATACATGAGTCAATCTTGTAACCCTAAGGCTATTTCGGTCGACTGGGTAATCTTCGATCCGACGGCCACCGCGCCTCCTCATCGGTAGCCTTGCATCCACGCAACCTCCCCCCGATGCCGCCACGTGCCATCCTTCCGTCCGCCGAACGCCTCGGGTTTTGTGGCCCAAACCCGCGAAACCCGCGCCCGTGGTTTTGAGGCGCAAACCACGAAAACCCGCGCCCGTGGTTTTGAGGCCCAAACCACGAAACCCGCGACCGATGGTTTTGAGGGCAAACCACCAAACCTCCTCGACACGTGTCATCGCCGTCTTGACCGCCTCGAAGTCGCCAAGTCATCCGAGCTCCCCGCGCTCGCACGCCGCCGCCTTGACCCGATCGACACGGTCCTCGCCACGCCCTCTTGCATCCGGCCGATGTCCCGGATGTCGACCACCATGGCTAGCCACCCGGGCGATCCGGTCCCTCGGTCCAAGCCTCACGTCCGTCCTTCACCTCCGCGGTCCGTCGGCCCAAAGACGCCCTCCTTGGCCCCTTCACCTGCCGTCGCCTACCATCTCCGAGCTCCACACCCGCACAACACGAACCAAGAGATACGTCTTCGACACACTCCACGTATGCCGGTGAAACATAGCCGAAGCATAAAAGATAAAAAAAAAAATAGAAGGAGAATGTTGATCGTTGACAATCACTACATCACAAAACTAAACACATGCGACCTAAATCAACCATGTGTTCGCAATCTCCCCTTGATGAGTGCATTGTCAACATTCAACACAAAGACAGAATAAGATAGGAGAAAGCACATCCAGGGTGAACAAAAGCTAAGACAACCTCACCGGATAGCAAACATGGAGCAAAGACTTGGTTCCCAAAGACATGGGCAAAAGGCTCGACACAACCAAGCTAAACAGATACTAGTCCTCAAGAAGAGGTAGAACAAAGCTCAACACCACTAGCAAAGCTCCAAACCAATAACTTTCACACAAAAAAAAAAGCTAGACCCTCAAGACAGAGGCAAAGGCTCAACACATCTAGCTCAAAGTGCTACTCCCCGGACAAATGCAGTCCACCGTCTTTGTATCTTTCTCCCCTTGTTGGCACATGCACTAATCAAGCTATGAAATGCAATATGTCACAATGCAAAGCTTCAAGATTATATTCAACCGAATGAGAGAATGCTCAAAGTGGTACCATAGCAACAAATTACAAGTGCTAGCCGAGCTCAAGCTAATCGATGATATAAAATATGGCACAAAGCATTTTGAGCAAATTTTAGTATCTTGTAAAAGGAGGTTCACCATCAAACATAGCATCTAGCACAAGTAGATAGGAGATCAACTAAGTGCTCAAAGATGTAAACCGGGTGAACTACCCCAAGCGGCGTTCGACATGTCATGCTAGACATTGTTGCAAAAACTTGTGTTCATTTTAAATCGAGTTGCGGCGTTCACAAGTTACAAAAGAGCATGCGAGTGGTTATCCACATTTGTCTTGCCTTACTAATCAACCATGTCAAGCCTATGCGTGAGCAATGATTAGCTTAAGACAATGGTCCGGTCAAACACAATGAAGTCCAAGTTCATTCAAGAGTGCAAGTGAAAGCGCCTCAAACTTCAAAGTGTGGCAAAATGGACCCACTCGATCTTTTCATCACTTTAGCTTTAGACTTCACGTTTTAGCATGGTATTATCATGAAGATCTAAACAAGTGAATGAATCAAAGCATGAGACATAGCTACCTAGCATACACATAAGAGCTCAAAGGATCTCAACATCCTACTCATGATAGAAGCTAGCTCAAAGGTGAACCAAGATTTAATTTCATCATTCATTAATCAAGTTCACATGTGGAAAAAATTGCTCAGCTCATAACATACATCACATGATTAAAAAGAGCTAAAGCTAGAAGCACTATCATACTCTTACTACTAAGAGCACAACCTCATTCAATTCAATATAAAAGTGAAGCTCATGATATGCGGTATGATACAACAAGCAAAAACAAACCTAAAACTAAATCTGTACATCAACTACAAAACTACCCCTCAAAAAGGATAGCAAAACTCCCAACTCCCCCTCAACCAAAGACACCTAGCAAAAGAAGACTAGGATACAAAAGGGCACAAAGGCTAGCATGGCATATAATACACAAGATAACACATGCTATAAAGGATATAAAAGCATGATACAAGTATAATACATGCAAGCAATATACAAGTGAGCAAATGAACAACCATCTCATACCACAAGTAGAGAAATCATGAATGTACAAGGCATGAGTGTATATGATAGCTCACAGACTGTGTGTAGGTGTCACAATAAGGCACTTGCCTCTTGAAGGCCATCAAAGTGGTGTAGACAACCATCAAGTCTTGATCACACCACGTCAAAGAATCAAGTTCCACCAAGCACGTGTTCTCCACCCCATGTCCTCATATCTACACATGAGAGGACAAAGAAATCCAAGTCTTGGATTCCAAAGGGTTAACAAGCATAAACTTGGGAACCCAAGACTTGATCACCTACATCATTGGTAAAACATGGGATGAGCAAATGGCACAACACCAAGTTAGTATACTCGTGGAGAATACCAATGTTGACCATTTTTCTCGAGATAAGCATTAGGCAAAACAAACATCCCATGACCCTTCTTCCCAAAGTGCTCACCACGCACAACAAAGTGTGGTGCACTCCTCCCAAACTCAAAGCTCCCAAAGCGAGGAACACCTTCCACTCGTGGAGCACGACCACCATGGGGTCTCACAAACGTGGCCTAGCCATCCGAGGCCTCCTACCTCCCGGCCTAGCAAATCGCCTCCTCGAACCGACCGCACACCCCTCTCAAACAAGCCAAGTGGTGGGTGATACAAGTCGCGGTTCTCAAACGCAACTTGACGCCTAGCATCCCTCTTCCTCCTAAAGCAAAACTCAAACAAGTGACCATCTCTCTGGCAATACTCACAGTGATACCTCACCTCTCTTTAGGTGGTTGTTGGTTCACTGTTAGGTGGATGGTTCACTCTTGTTGTGGCCTTGGCTCTAGGAAGGGTTTTCTCAGGGATCTTGGGCAAAGTGTCAAGTGGGTTCTTGAGGTGGTTTGGTTTGGGAAGCCACACTTGTTTGGGAGGTGGAGTCTTTGTGAGCTCTTGGAGAATGTCATTTTGCATAATGGGCTTGGTAGGCTCAGGTGGGGTGATCTTGGTCAACTTGGGAGTGTTTGTTGGTTTCTCACTTGAGCTCAAACCACTACCTTGACCAACCTTACCATAGATAACTTCACCCTTCCCACCTATAGCAAAGCCTAATCCCGATGTGTCAGTCCCCCTCTTGACCTGACTCATCATCATGCCAAGTTATGGCTCTCCACTAGACACCCAACTCAGGATAGAGCGGAGGTACTTGTTATCCTCATCGACTTTCTCCTTGTCATGCTTATAAGACATGAGCTCCAACTCCAAAGCTTCACACTTAGCACACTTCAACATGGTGCCATCCGAGCTGGCCTTCTCAAGCACAAAAAGCTTGGCAGCCTTCTCTCGCCTCGATTGCAAGCCCGACAAGACTTGCATGCACTCAACAAAGATAGGCTTAGCCTTCAGCTCAACGTGCTCATCTAGCAAAGCAGAGTACTTGGATTGCAAAGACATGATGTTAGACATATGCATAGCATAAGATCGCACTCGTCTCATCAGAGACATCAACAGCTTCCTAAGCAACTCTATCTCCGTCATAGCCATTTCCCACTTCTCCTTGTACTCCTTTCTCTCCCTAGCGGCTCGCTTAAGCAACTTCTCTTGACACACAAGCGCTTCGCCTAAAGAGTCAACCTCATCAAAGAGAGATTCGATTGTAGGAGGTACCTCAGGGGAAGAAGAATCGCTGTCGTGTGGCTTGACGGTGTCGGTCACCGCTCCATCGAGTGCCATGGTGCGAAGCCCCGGGCTTGAGTCGGCGAAGAAGCAAAGTCCATTCAAACATCCTCGACCTTGCGCCGGGCTCCTCGTCGCTGGAGGAAGATTGCCCGTCCCAAGAGTCGTTGTCGAGGTCGCCGAGGGAGGCGAGGAAGGCATGCTTGTGCTCCTTGGCACGCTTGAGGTACTTCTTCTTGATCGCCTCCTTGTCGAAGCCTTTCTTGGACTTGTACTTGCCGGTGATGTACTCGCGCTTGTCCTTGCGCTTTGTCGGAGTCATGCTTGTTGGAGTAGTACTTCTCGCCGGAGTACTTGTCCTTGTTCTTCTTGGGGCACGCGGCGACGGCGGTCCGGATCACCGCACTCAAAGCATCCGCCCTTGGATGGACCGCCACGCCGACGGTTCAAGCCGTTGTTGTGGAACCGCGAGAATCGGGCCGATGACTAGTGCAAGCTCATCATCCCCAAGGCTCTCCATCCGCTCCCTCCGTCACGCACACCAAGGAAGACAAGGCAAAAGAAATCTGCGGAAGGGTTAGCGTAAGAACTTGAACTACCCTTACCGAGACGAGAGCGACGTTCGGCGCAGATGGGTTCTTCAGCTTCGCCTGGATCTGGGCCTCGATCTCGGAGGACTTGAGCTTGCTGTAAAGCTCGTCGGGTGTGAGGGTGTCGTGAGTTGGCGGACTCCATGATCGCGGACACCTTCACATCCCACACCTTCCGATCCGGGAGCGCAAAGAGCCGCACGCCTTCTCGTGATCGCCAAGCCTCTCCGACGGCTTGTTCGCCCGGCTTGCTGCATCGTCCCAAACCTAGCAAAGAGAGAATCGATGGACTCACCATCAAGTTGGATCAAGTTGTTGTACTCTCTTTGTAGGTCTCGTATAGGCGGGCCTTGACTTGTGGAGTTCCCTCGTGGTAGCTCTCAAGGGTTTTCCACACTTCACGAGCGGTCTCACAAGTGGCAACTCTCTCGAACTCTGTGTCTTTGAGGCTAGAGAACAACACGCTCCTTGCTCGGTTGTTGGCATTGTGTTGAGTTATTTGTTCCTCACCCACTCGAGCGGCTAGCACTTGGTAATTCTCATCCTCGACAAACTCCCACACTCTCCAATCCATCCCCATAAGATGTGCTTGCATCTTAATCTTCTAATAGGGATAGTTGGTGCCATCGAACTCCGAGGCTTGCCACCATAGTGACCAAACCTCTCCATGTCGCCTTCTCATGGATCACGGACCGATTAAGGTGGATATGATCCTTAACCGCTCGATACCAATTGAAGGACCGAAACGGCGACCGTGAGGGGGTGAATGGGAGCCGAATTTTCTATTCAATTTTGGGTCATCGGCTCAACCCCAACCTCAAAAACAAATTCAAACGGGAGACGAGTAACACATGTAGATCAAGTCGCATCGAAATTACCGAACAATACCGCCTAGACAAGTCAAGATTCGAACTCCATCGAAATACCGAACGTAACCTAAGACCAACAAAGAAACACTAAAGCTACAGACTTTCAAAGATCGGAAACTACTCGAACAATATGAAGACTAGACAAGTCAAGATCCGAACTCTCGAGAAATACCGACGTAACCTAAAACCAACAAAGAAACACTAAAGTTACGTGACTTTCAAGATCGAAACTACTAAACAATACCAACACCGCATGTCAAGTCGATTCGAACTATCGAGCAATACTCGACAGAACCTAAAACCAACAAAGAACACTAAAAACTACACTTTCAAGATCGAAACTACCGGACAATATCGACCCGAACCGAAAGGTCAAGTAGCAAGAAACGCACGAACTAGAAAATCGCCCCAAACAAAATTCCTTCAAACTTGATCAAATCAACTCCTTTTGCCACAAGATTTTAGACACTTGGTCACAAGGCATAGGAGAGGCTATCCCAAAGAAATCATCGCCCAATTTGACCAAAATCGAGAGAAATCGCGGATCTCACGAAGAACACACCAAAAATCGATTTTGATCCAAAACTTGCCCGATCTACGTGTTCGTGAGGAATTAGCTCAAACCCTTTGGTGGAAATGATCCTCTCACGCCCTAGCACGAATCAAGACAAGAAAAACGAAGTCAAACGGTGCCAAATCAAGAAATCGCGAAGAGAATAGAGGGAGAGAGAAGGAACTCGGGAAGAACAAGTGATGAACAAAAATCACAAAGACAAGATCAAACAAGAACATCGATCCAAACATCCCAAACGCCACCATGTGACAGGCTACTCAGAGCTAGCCCTTGCTCAACAAATTCGATACAAGATCGGTGGACCTCTCTCACCAATGTCTGGAAACCCTAGCTAGAAAATGTAAAATGAGAGGCAAGGGAGGATGAAGGGGTATGCCTCTCGCTAAATAGCCCCATATTCTCTCCTCACCTCAACTACCCCTAAGATACATGAGTCAATCTTGTAACCCTAAGGCTATTTCGGTCGACTGGGTAATCTTCGATCCGACGGCCACCGCGCCTCCTCATCGGTAGCCTTGCATCCACGCAACCTCCCCGATGCCGCCACGTGCCATCCTTCCGTCCCGCCGAACGCCTCGGGTTTGGCGGCCCAAACCCGCGAAACCCGCCCCCGTGGTTTTGAGGCGCAAACCACGAAACCCGCGCCCGTGGTTTTGAGGCTCAAACCACGAAACCCGCACCGATGGTTTTGAGGGCAAACCACCAAACCTCCTCGACACGTGTCATCGCCGCCTTGACCGCCCGAGTCGCTAAGTCATCCGAGCCCCCCGCTCCGCTCGCACGCCGCCGCCTTGACCCGACGACACGGTCCCCGCCACGCCCTCTTGCATCCGTCGATGTCCCGGATGTCACCACCATGGCTAGCCACCCGGCGATCCGGTCCCCTCGGTCCAAGCCTCACGTCCGTCCTTCACCTCCTCCGCGGTCCGTCGGCCCGGCACGCCCCTCCTTGGCCCCTTCACCTCGCCGTCGCCTACCATCTCGAGCTCCACACACCGCACAACACGAACCAAGAGATATATCTTCGACACACTCCACGTATGCCGGTGAAACATAGCCGAAGCATAAAAGATAAAAAAAATAGAAGGAGAATGTTGACTGTTGACAATCACTACATCACAAAACTAAACACATGCGACCTAAATCAACCATGTGTTCGCAAAAACACAGTAAAAAAACAGCACACACCTAAATATGGTAATCAGCATTAGTATGGCAAAAAGGTGTCATACATACAAATACAGAGAGTTAACAAATATATATGCTAAATATGGTAATCAGCATGCAGAAGTTTTGCCAAAGTTTGATCATGTCACATGTGTGTGCACACTACTAAAAAAATAAAAACGAGAATCCATGACAACATTTGCCCGTGACTTGTAGCCAGCGGATCTCTTTTATTTTATTAGCCATCTTCTTTGAACGAGTCTCACTGTCTCATTAAGTCTCTAACTAGACGGTGCGTCGTGAAGTGACACAAGTTGAGGTTTAAGAAACGTTTCAGAGGTGATGTCAGCAGAATTAGCTGCAGGCTATCTTAATCCTCAGCTCAAAAGAAAGAAGCAAGCGGTTACAAAAATTCTGACGATGATGATGACTGCATACTGAAGCGGCCATCAGGATCCAAATAAGTCTCAGCAGCTTGGTTCAAGATTTCTTTTAAGGGGATAAAAAAGTCACACCAGGACAACCACCCTCGGCGTACATATACAGTGTTTGTTACAGGTATATAAATCCCATTCTGAATGTAGATATTTAAATCCCATTGAGAACTGATGCTTTGTTTTATGCTCAATTAGTCTCACCAGCTTGTTTTTTTTTTCATTTTTTTAAGAAAAAAAGTCACACCAGGCCAACCTCTCTCCGCCTACATATACGATATATATATGTTTAATACAGATATATATAATATATAGATGTCATTATTGAAAATTGATGCTTCTTGATGCCCCTTAGATACACTTTCAGAGTCCAACCTTGTCACCTTGATATTATGATATATGCTTTATAGTAATATGTATTTTATCAGAAGATCTCAGCATCGACTAGTTGAAATTTGACAAACAAAACTTGTCAATGCTACTTGATGCTGAACTTTAATTTACTTTTAGAGAGAAGGCCATGGGCAGGACCTGGAAATATGTGATGTCATAGTCGCCCACACCAGAAGTGGTAGTACAGTAGAAAATCATCGCTATAACAGTACAAAGAAGACACACACTTTAGTGACATTAAAACACAAAGAGTCGCGGTTGTAGAACTACAGATGTATGTGCGTGTCTATCACTCTATCTACCATGTGTCTCTATGTTGTTTGCCCCGGGCCACATAACAACAAGATGTGTGTCTCTAATGTTCTAGGAATAAAAGATTTATGAACTTGTGACATGTCCCTAGTTTTTAGAGATACATGTCTTAGAGCACAAATTTTGACCACATTTGTCATCTTTGGTATGCTTCATAGAAAGGAAATGTGCTAAAAACACGTGAACTTTCTACATGTCTCTCATGCGATTAGCATATAGATGTGTTGTTTCACACTATGTCACTACTACACATCCTTGTATATGATATGAGTCTCTAGCTACATGAATCACAGAATTTACGTTGTTCTATTACCATATCTTTATGTGTGTTTGCAGCTAACTCGGTGTCAATACATCAATCTATATGAGCATGGTCTGAACATTGTTGTCCCCCACCAAACTAGTGGACATCCTATCTCCCTTACACACTACTGCCACATTCACAATGCACTCCTTCATTCGCCGTTATCCCGTGCCCACGGTGTACCTGTGTGCACTACCACTCCTCTCATGATGTACTCCTAGCTAGTCGAGCATTGAACTAGCAAGCCATCTTAATTCATTAGCTCATCTTCCATAATCCCCTCATCATCGCCTTACACATTGCGCATCTACCTCCAACTAGGCTACCTATAGACACAAAACGTATGTACTAGGCCCTAATTTGGTGACAAAATTATTGTAACTAACGTGTGTTTTGTAGAAGCATTATAAGTTAGGTCACAATAATGATTGATTATTAAGCAATCAATGGTTTTCATGCCGCTTTTCGGTGGAATTCATTTCAGGTTTCAAAGGATGGGCAAGGTTAATAAGGACATACTATGTGGTATTGGGAGATATTTAGATTAGTTTAGACTTTGCCTTTTCCTTTGGCCATACTATAAATAAATTGAGTTGGGAGGCAAAGTTAATTATTTCCCTATTTCATAATTTTGAATACATGTATGTCCTTCTGAACTGGTGGGTTTTACCTCAAAAGTAGCAAACTAGTGATGGGTGCATGTCGCAATGATCGATCATTTTCTTCGCCATCATGTCTAAGATGTTTTTCATATTACCAAGAAGAGAAAGCTACAAAATATGGTCTTAGTAAGCTTAGTCTTACCAAGATCAACACGATTTTTGCAAGATTAATCACATAAGAAACACCAACAAAGTTTGCAATCATGTAATTACATATTAACAAATTTGCAACAAGATGACAAGCAATAATAAGAGAAGCAACAAATGTAGTGACACAACTAGCAGCTAAAGGTGACACCTCTAAGGAACATAAAACCTTTTTGTAGCCCTGAATTGAAGCGAGCATAAGGGCCGCATCAGTCATCTCTGCACCCTCATAGAGCTTCATGACCACTTAAAAGAAGACATGATCTTCAACTACAACTCTATGCAATCCTCTTTCCATTAGATGAGTAGCTTCACCATCAAGGACTAAGCATTCTGGAGGCATTTTCTCACATACACGACACTAGCACATCCATCACCCACAAATGAGGCTCTGACCATGGCAACCAATGGTGGTTTAATATGGAGAACATTAGTGAGGTCCTCTCATTGATTACCAAAGAATCAAAGATGATCGAGCTAGGATCACTGTGAACAACAATTGAGGGAGAAGCACTAAGTCATCAATTAGAAGGGCCTTTATAGGCAAAGGACAACGACCAAAGGCGTCTCGGCCACCCCTACCTCAAGGCTAGTCAATAACGATATTAGGCTAGTTTCAGTTAGTGTTTCATGTCTCTTAGTTTCAAAAACTTCCATGTGTTGAAAACTAAGTTTCACCCCACATGGAAGTTCATTACACTAAATTTTTATCATATCTATTCTCATTGATACTATGTCGCAATAGATTATTTAATGTTCATGAAACTCGATATCCATTGAGACTGTCCTCTGGCCATCATCAACACAGAGATTTCTTGGCACTACCAAACATCACCACCGAGGAACATAAGGATGACATAACCACAACCGTTGACAACATACACATCATATAGCATGACGCGTAAACTCATATGTACACAACAACAGACGTATATACATAGTAAAGTATAGCAGGTATATGCATGCATGAAAACAATGATTAATACTACGCAACAACTCTAAGATGGTGCTGATCTAACCACACAATGGTTCACAACATGCCACTCATTAATATGTGGTTGACATGTGGGACCCAGGCCCATGTGTCTTGCTACTCTGTACACCGTCAAGGAACCACATATGCAGAGGCATGCAGAGAATACGGGCCTGATGACCAACTTGCATTTTTTTTCCCCCCTTTTGTCGAGCACATAATTTTGAAGCACCGCATCATAATTCAGAAGTCCTGAAGAAACGGAAAGGCCTCGTCGTAGTCGATCAGCTGCGGTAGCAGATCAAATGGATCTGCGGCCAGCTCGTGACGGAGTCGCAGAGGTGCCTGTGCTGAGCCTGAGGTCGATGCCGCTACGGGTGGATTGGTTGACTCCGAATAGTTCATCATCCACAGGTCTTCATGGCCATGGCGGTTCAGCTGCAGCATGCTCTCTGTCGTCCCATCGACACTAGTAGTGTCACCCGGGGCCATATCAAGAGCAATATTGGAGAAACAGTTCACGTGATCCGAGTCGGAGGCTGCCGCCGGCGTCTTGCCGCCGCAGCCGTCGACTGGCGGCGGCATGTGATCGTCCTGGTGCTCCGGCGGCTGCCCCGTTTCACCAGGTGTCTTTTTCGTGAACATCCTGCAAATCACCCACTCACTCTACCAAACGCAGAAAGAAGCACACATATATAACACATCACAGTCAACATATGATCGATGCTTAGGATTTAGAGGGGACTTGTAATTAGAGATGCGTGAGATCGAGAGAGCTGTATATACTTGGCTTCCTGCTGTTGCATGCACTGGGGATGTGTATCCATGGCCATGGAGCAGGCGGTACTCGTGCATGACCCACCTCGTCTTGTGGCCTGTAGGCGCACGGCCACGGTAGAAGACGAGCGTCTTCCTCACCCCGAGGGGACATTCGTCACCGCGGCAGCGGCTGCCCCTGCTCGCCGCCACCACCACCCTGTCCTTCCCGGTGGACTTCCAGTACCCGGCCCGCGTTGCGCGGTTGGTCCTCAGGCCTGACGGGAACTTGACGCCCTCCTGCAGAAGAAGTAGCCGACGCCGCCGTCCTCTCCGCCTCCGCCTCCCGCCGGCAGCAGGTCCCAGGGCTCGGCCTTGTACAGGTCGACCTCGCGGAGTGGGGCAGGGGCGAAGCCGGCGTCGGCCACCTTCGGAGCGAGGTAATGCGTGAGCAGCTCCTCGTCGGTCGGCCGGAACCGGAAGCCCGGCGGCAGCGGCGCCGGCGCGGCACCATCACCTTCCATCCCTGGATCGTCCGTGAGGATTGGAGTCAACACGGCGAACCAGCGGGCAGAGTGCTCTGCTGCCGGTGCCGCCGCCGGTGGATGCCGCTTTGTGGCGCGGAGGGCGGCGGAAGAGCTAGAATATGGCGAGTGATGGTGCGATCGATGCAACCGATGGAGCGAGCAATTTATAGTTGCAGGCCGCGTGCAGGGCAGCAGCAACACGACCTCAGGTCTCACGCGCGTATTTGGCAAATTGCTGCTGTGACAAACGTTACAAACACACGTGTCGACATGTACGTATATTTGTATGTACAAGAACGTAGTCGATCCACGTCGGTGCAAGGATTTTGCTCCTACAACTCTCCATCCCAGATTATAAGTTATTGTAAGAATCTTGAGAGTTAATGAATATAAACTTTAATCAAATTTATATGGTAGGATTATAACATTTATAATATCAACTAAGTATCATTAGATTTTTTTATTAATTGTATTTTCATAGTATATGCCTATTTTATGTTATAAATCTTTTGTAGTTTTTTTTTTTCAAAAGAAAAACTTTATTAGAACTTAAGTAATAATATCTTTACAAGAAAGAGTGACAACCCACTCTGGAAGAGAACCGAAAAACACCTGACTCTCCCTAGACCTAATCCAAAACTGCCAAATTATTTTAGACTCTACTAATCAGAAAAAAAAATTTATATGGATCAATTAGCCGCCAACCTCACGAGCCTCTCAATGAGTTGCCAGATTGCCGAAAGATTGGTGGTTCTTTTGTAGTTCTTCTATAATTCTGGTCAAGCTTGAGATACTTTGAAATTTTAAGATTTTTAAAATAACTTATAACTTCAAATGGAGGGAGTATATACTATGTCTGCATGTTCTTTTTATCCGAGCACGTATATGTTACTCCTACAAGTTCCTTATTCCTCTCTTTTTAAGTTCACATGGACACTTAAAAACACATATGCATGTATGTGTATTTATAAAGGGAACATCCTATTGTAAACCAACATCTCCGTGCAAAAACCAATAGCGGGGATGCACACGAGTGAGGTGAAAGAGGGATTCGCAAAAGCAAGATTAAGAGCGAGCTGTTAAGTGTAAAATTACCTAAACCCCGTGTCCCTTAGATCAACATCCCATGGTCCAAATTAAATTTCTCATGGTTTGCACTAGATATGTTTGCATTTCTAAAAGACTAAACCAACATATCTCAAAAAAATGATAAACTTATTATATATACACTTCATTGTTGAGAGATGTGCCACATAATAGTCCCTCCGTTTAATTAATTATAGAAAAAGTATATTATATGTGCACACGTGTAGATCTACTTACGTGGTGTTCAAAAGAATTATCTATAACCCCTATATAGATGAAGAAAGTTCTCTGCATGCACATGCAGACATAACACATCAGCATCCTTCCGTTACTCCCGCGTTTCCCTAGGTGCATGTAGTCGCTTCCCCACCCGCAGTCCCGCAACGTGAGGTGATGAGTCGCCGGCCGCCCGCCTCCCCTGGACGTTCTTCCGCACCGGTCGCCCGCCCGCCACCTCCCTTCCATGCTCTTCGATGCGCCTTGAAGCCCGCCGCCGCTCCCTCGCCTGCCTGTTGCCCCTTCGCCTTCACGCCACCTCACCTCCCCATCGCCGCCACCTCGCATGTCCCCATAAAACTGCCTGCTTCCGCCGGCCGCGGGCACGTGAACTCCGCCTGCCTCCTCCGCCGTTTCCACGAGCGCGGGCGACCTTCCTCCATACGGCATCGACCTCCGCCGCCGCCGCGCCGCGGCGCCCCCGACTCCTTCGCTCCTTCGACTGAATCTTCTACAACCGGAGCCGCTCGTGGTCACCTTCTCCGTCGCCATCCGCCAGTGTCGCTGCCGAGCACCTCCATCATCGCCTCCACTCCCAGTCTCTGCGGCCAACGTCGCTCGCCATCGACCCAAGGTTCTTCTCGCCACCGCCAAATTTATTTTCAATTAGCTGACACCTAAAAATCTCGTCGTGGTCTGCAGACACCCAAAATCTAGGTCTAGAGACTGCAATATCCTAGATCTGCCATTGCCAATTTGCCATGATACTGGAATCCTTTGTCTCCATCCGTTTTTGCAAGGTTTGTTCCTGGATGCTCTTTGATTTCCTTTGTTTTTTTTTATTTAAGTTTTTACAACATCAACCTTCGTAGCTATGGCTGTGTGACAAGCAAGTACTTTTCAGATAGTTAGGCCTTAGGAGACTTCTTGATACTGAGAATAGATTTGTGTAATCGATTGGGTTGAGGTCATAAAGTTAAATTTCTTTTTAAAGTTAGTACAAAACCTAATAGTTTTTTACCATGTAGAATTTGCCAAAAAAAAAGCCAGACTGCATATAAGACGCTGGACTCAATATTGGACACAAATAGCAGACAAAAATAATATGTGATGCCTCAGTTTCATATTTTTCAGCCAACTGAATCAATGCAATGGTTCTTGTGCAGCTCAACTCCAGTTACCAGATTTAATAACAATGAATACCAGGTAACCATTTGAAAAACATTTGTTAATTTGACACCTTTCGCTGTTACAGTATTTTTATGTTGCTCATATGCTAATATGACATTTAAACATTCAGGAGCTTAATCGTTTAGCAGCAATTAGTGGAACCTGTGATTTTGTTGAAATAGCCTCTTTTTTTTAGAGCAAATTTTGTTACACTAATAGTTCTATGCATTTGCAGACACAAAAAGGATCAAGGATGAAATTGAACTTGGCAATGACCTGCCATATATCAGAAGCACTTGGCAATGTCTTCAGGCAGTAAAAGACACTGGGTTTGAGGTAAGATAGATAGCATGTTTTCTACTGTCAAATATTGGATATATACAATAGTAGACAAAAAGAATGTGTGATGTCTCAATTTCATATTTGTTCGAATTACCTATTCAGCAATTCAGTTGTAGAAATTGAAAATGAATTAAGCTGAAAGAACTAGAAAATGATGTTGAGCAGTACTTGGTGTTTTTGTTCACATGGATAGATTTGTTTAGAAAACTTCTATGATTTTTTTACCACACTTATAGTTGTATGTCTAATGCCTCAAATGTTTGTAGTTTGCAGATTGGCGCTGAGAGTCTCAGACTGTCCATTTTCAACTGACTGATGTTCATGCAGTATCGAATGGGAGTGCAAAGTGGATGAAATCTTTCTAAAGCTTAGGCAACCAAGTATCTGCCCATCTAAACTTGATCTGGTCCTGGTGGCACTCTCGGCATCCCTTTCCCTCTGCTTTATGTACAATAGGCTAATTGGCAGTACAAGGCCGTTCAATCCTGCTTTATGTACTCTTGCACGGACTGAACAGCCTTCATCTAAACTCTTGGCAACAACTGCAGCAGGTAATAGTGGTCTACATTCTATCATTAGTGTATTTAGTTGGGACTTAACCCTCGTGATGATATTCCATCCAGGAGATTAAAGGGAAGGACGTTAAGTGAGTCACCTGATGATGTTGACTATCTGTTGACTTCTGTTTACGCAGATGCAGATGGAGACGTTTGTGAAGATCGTAATCAAAAGGCTCAAGGATGCCAACCTTTAACGTCACAAGGAGGCCCTATCATTCTAGCACAGGTTAGACAGTCAAATCCCATGTAGCAGCCTCTTCCTCTTGAGGTTTTTTTGGCCTGTGAACAATGCTCTGGCCTCTGAGTCTCTGACAAAATGTCTGCCCAAATCTGCTTGCCAGATTGAGAATGAGTACCAGCATATGGAATCAGCGTTCAAAGAGGAGGGCACCAAGTACATCCACTGGGCGGCACAGATGGCCATCGGTACCAACATCGGCATACCATGGATCATGTGCAAGAAGACCAATGCTCCTGGTGAAGTGGTAGCTTTCATTTTTATTTCAGAGTTTAAGAATAACAAAGTTCAGTAGTTTTGTTATATTCATCGTCACACGCTCAAAATGATATCCTTTTTCAGCTAGATCTGCACTTCTTTGAAAAAAAACACAAACAATAACATGTTGCACTCCTTTTTTATGTAGATTCCTACCTGCAATGGGAGAAACTGTGGAGATACATAGCCAGGTACAACGAACAAGACCAACCCCTTTTGTGGACTGAGAACTGGACAGCACAGTAAGTTCTATACGAACAGTTCTATTTGGCCTGACAGCAGCCTAGGCTGGCCTGCAGGAGTCGCACTTCTTGCGCAAAAACTGTTGTATGCTCCCTCTCTTATTATTAATGAATGCCGGCAATGCCGGATCTTTCAAAACAAAAAAAGTTCTATATGAACAGTTGAGTGGGCATAGAGATACGCATGCCGTCACAGGAGGTACTGTTTGGCAGATGCGCCATGGTGTCGATCTTTGGTGGGATCAAGCTGAAGACAGATATCCCCTTTGTCACTGAGAAATGCATGAACAAGAATTTGGTGCTGGGCATACCGGCGACACATGAGCTATGATTTCAGAAGATGAACAAGTCCTTCGACCTGCTTATGCAGGGGAAGAATCTGCGCTACATCATCTGGGTGCACAAGGACAACAAGGGATGGAACAAAAGGGGCGCCGAGCCAGACCAAGCCTGTGGGTTGTACTGTGAATAAATTTTCCGTTAGATGAAGGAAAAATTTCCATTGTCTGAATATATGAAGGTGTGCTGAATATTTTTCAGAGCAATATATGAAGGTGTACTGACTGTTTTTCCTTCATAGTCTGATAAAGAAAACATTAAGTTTTCTGATAAAATGTAAAGGTGTACTGAAATTAAATGTCAATGTATGAAGGTGTACACCGTAGTATATGAAGTTGTGCTGAATATATATGAAGGAAACTCTGAAGGCAATATAAGAAGGTTAACTGACATCTTACTTTTTGGACGGAAGAATGAATTTACGTTTCAGAGATTGTACCAATCCTTCAGGGAAGACACATCGTGTATCTGTGAAAAATTCTACATAGCACATTGCAATCTGTGAATGTATGCTATTGCTTGACTTTTGTCAAATTGTTCAAACTTTTTTTAAAAAGGAACATGTTGTTCCTTTATTTCCTTCCATATATTGGATTGATGCAGCATGCTAAGATCATTGTATCAAACGATTCAAACACCATAAAGAGTCAACGACATAGCTTACCATACACATACGTCACTCATGTAAATTTACATATATTATATACAGTATGAATTTGTTCATATAGCGAGTGGAAAGATCACACTAGGACATACAGTTATGTTTATCGATTTTTAATCTTACATAAAACTAAACTAATTGCTACACTTTCCAATAATCTTCCTTATAAATGTTTGTACCAAAATCTACAGAATCACACTTAAATATTTCCTCAGTCACACTACATTCGTTAAAATTGTTCACAATTCCCAAGCAGCAACGCTAGGGTATTCACCTAGTTTTATAATTTTTAAGTGATTTACTATGATTTTTAAAGATTTAGCCAAAATAAATAAAAATTGAAAAGATAAATAGGAAAACCATACTTCATTGCAAAAAACTGCCCCAGGGAGGTAAAATACACAACGTTAAGAGAGGTGGTTTGCTTTCGGTTTTGAAGTTGACATAGGAAAAGTGAAATTTTGTGAAAAAAAGATACGAGAAAAGTGGACATTTTTCTCATTCAATATGTGATGACGTAAAATTATGACTGTTTGGGTCTGGTCGAGAGTCGAGACCTTCTTGAATTATGGGCGAACGAATCAATAAGCAAAATTCAGGCCCAGTGCCTAAAGCTTACCATTCAATTATGGGGTTCAAATCGGCTAGGAAGGAACGAACGCACAAGAAAAAAATTCTGGCCCAGTGCATAAAAAAAAAAAGTAAAAGCAAAAATTCTGGCCCAGTGCATAAAAAAAAAAAGAATGCAAAACGGCAAAAAAAAAAAACATTGGCCCATGCAGGTCTCGAACCTGCGACCTTCGCGTTATTAGCACGACGCTCTAACCAACTGAGCTAATAGGCCTTTGCGAATGTGACTTGTAAGTTACTTTATTTATTCTATGAATTATTCAGAAGAGAACTGCATGAGTAAATACCCGATTTTGTTCACCAGAAAGCACGAGAACACCTTTTGATGCACACTTTTCCACCGATCAAAACGTCGAAGAAATCGGAATGGTCGCGAATATGTTTCGTACCTGTGTTGTCTCTAACTCTCTGGACGTGTAACTTCTCCCAGCGAAAGCACTCGACATCAGACTCACACACAACACACCTCCAATCCAGATCTTTAACCGCTCTAGCATAAGAGAAGGAGGCAAACGCGTAGCCACAGATGACTTGCCGACCCCAGGCTCAATTATCCGAACCAAGAAATGCCTGCCGGTGCCGGCAAATCATCCTTGGCTACGCGATGCTCGCAATATACTCAGCTAATTAACCTCCTTCCCGCATGCAAGAGCTAATCAAAAGATGGCGAACATACAACGAACAACAAGGAGATGAGAGCTGCCCGTCCAGCATGAGCCCTTGCTCTGCATCGATCGATCTTTCAGGGGAGCTTCGTTCAGGTTCAGGCTTCTTATAGCGAGTACAGTATGTAAAAGGTACTCGGACCGGCCGGCGTTCTGGCAGCGCATGTCTCGTTCATAGGACCGCACACATGACCATGACGTGGGGGCAGGCACCTAGACGGAGCTGAGGGGCCAGTCCAGCAGCACTAGGACTAGGAGCATGCAACGCCATCACCTATGGTGTGCAGCGTGTACTGTATGCTCTGCGGCTCTCCTGTTTGCTCATTCATTCACTAGGAGCTATAAATTGTTTCTGGCATGCAGTTCACTGTAGGAGTACGTGTCCTTCTGACTTGAGGGAACGAATCAGGGTTTGTGTGCCACCATTTGGACTTTGATCAGTTCGTGTAGAAGCTCTAAGCTGCTAACAAGACGCAGGATCAGTCTTTCAGTCAGCGGTTAGATTGGCAGCACTGCAAACGTCAATTCAGTCTTGCAAAGGTCGACAGAAGTTTCAGCAGCTTGGCGTACACGCGTTTGGCAACAGTAGGACGCCGCTGCTTGTTGCGACCGCCGGCGGCCGGCGTACATGCGTCGTTGGCGCTGGTTGGTCGCCGGTGCAGGTCGGCTTCAGCCTTTCAGCTCCTCGGACTGTTCCCCGGTAAGCCTCCACCGGCGCGCGCGCGCGCGGGTACCGGCCGGCCAGCCTCTTCGCGCGCGTTGCGTGCGGTGACTGTGCATGGCACCAGGTGTTTCGAGCGCAAAAGCCGCGGAAGCGGGGTCCTTGCCCTCCGCTCCGGCCCATGCATTGCCCAGTCAAAACCCGCAGGATCGGACACGCACAGGTCGTCCGCCGGCCGGCGTCCGTCTCGGCGCTCAGTACACTGCTACTAGTTGAGCCAACTGTAGTAGCATCTTCTCATTATTCGCGCTTCAATCGTGCCTTCGTCAGAAGGGAAAAAGGATCCCGATATGCCTGCAGATTTTGAGCAATCGCAATGCAAGTGTGCTGCCCGTGGGAATGCAGCGACGCAACTTCAAACAATGCTGCGTGCATAAAAACGTTGTGTGATAGTATGTTCTGAATGTATTTCTGGGTTCGTCAAAAGTCCACTCAAACTTGTGCTTTTTACCATGTGATGACAAGTATAGACCAGCGCCCGATTTTGCTCTGAAAGACGACACAGATCTCAGAGTAGTGGACAGCCGAAAATGTTGAGAAGCCGTTAGAGGCCCACAACGCACGTTCGCTCGGGCCTCGACTTATTTCCTTTTCCTTTTGCCAGTTGTCACGCAGCTCAAACCAGCCAAAACTCATTTCATGGCGTTAACAGAGTTGAGCTCCGAATCCTGGCAGATGAGTCACAGCTTGCCCTGTTGCTGCACAGGCAGACCGTTGCATTACTGCCGTTCTTTACCACCAAAATTAAACTTGCCACGCCAAAAGTTTAGTCGTGCCTACCACAACTCTAATGTACCATATTTTCTTTCTTAACACCTTGGCACATGTGTCATAGACTTAGTTTTATATCAAACTGCCATAAGTGTGGTTTTGATTTTGCTCGTAATACTTTCTCTAACCACGATTCGTTGAAGGTGAGGCGTGGCAAACTATTACGGTTTTTTGTGGACCACCTTGTTCATGTTCTTACTCAATTTGAATTTTGAAGAAACGCTTTGACAAAAAGAAAATCATTTCATACATTTTTCTTAAGAAAAATAATTTTCTTCCTTCAAGTCTGTCCTGTATCCAATTAACCACCTAAAAAACATTTGTAGTTTTGCATCCTCCAACTATTTAAGGATGACAAGAACTCAATCAAGACAAAAGTATAAAAAGAACAACACCTATAGAGATGTATCATTTAACTATTCTTCAATGTCTAACCTTCTCTAGAGCTCTTGTCAATGTACATGCAGACAAGATATCACATTTTGATGGGACTAATTTGGCCACGTCAATTCAAGAACATGATGAAAGCTTATCTTGTAGGTCTCCATAGCTTTGAGAGGTTGTCAAGATGGGTGTCAATGAGCCGATGGACCCATCAAAGTCAACACCACATAAGTATCGCTAGTTCCACCTTGATGCTCAAGCCACCGGTGTCTTGCTAAGTGCCTTGAGTGGGGAAGAATACAACAAGGTGATTGGTTTGGACATAGCTAAGGAGATAGAGGAAACTTTGCATAATTGTGTTCTAGTTACTTGTATTGTGCTCATTATTGTGTTGTTTCGAATTTAGGTTTTTATCCCGAACTCTACTTGTGCTTGAGCTTCCTACCATGGAAAAGTGGTGGGATATAGGCTCTTTAAATTATGAGGAAAAATCCCAATAATTTACTCGATCTATTTTTGACTAAGTAGATTTTGAATTGTAGGTTTAAAGTACTCTGATACATAACCTTTGTAGTTTTGTTCGAACTACCACACCCAATCAAGGCAAAGTATTCCACACAAGTGACTTTACATTGAGTTTGATTTTAATCAGGCCTATTCAACCCCACCTCCCTCTCTAGGATTTGCATGATCCTTTGCATGTCTCCACCTCTCTGGTGATGACCGCGATTTAAGACTTAAAACCACAACCCTAAGAAGACCCATTAAGTTGTGTAATGACTAGGGTCGTCCTAGTTGCCTAGCATGTATGTGAAATCTCATGTTTGGTTTTGGAAATTGATGACACCGTGTTATGCTAATCCTTTGCTATAAGTGTGACTTGGGAGATAGGATTGCATGAATGATGTGGAGCATGATGATCATGAACATGGACGATGATGATGGACATGATGGATCGTCAAGCTCGGTTGTCGGTTTGGAGGGAACCCGGAGATCAAGGCAAAGGTATAACTTGATAGGGTTTTCTTTCAGTGATCAAGACACTATAGAGAGTGTGATCACATTTAGGATAGATGGCGACTATCAAGAGGGGATGCCGCGACTTGCATATTGTATTTAGACTAGAGAGCACTAACTTCGTTCTTGCCTAATCAATCGTGACATGCTAACATACATGATATTGAGATCATCTACGACGTGTTGGCCACTCTTGGCAAGAGGCGAAGCAAGGTTGAAGCAAAGGCGACAACAAGATGCTGAAATTCGCAGGAAAGGGCGACCGGACGCAGCGACCGGACGATGGGCCCTTGACCGACGCCCCCGATGGCCGGCCGAGTCCTGTCCGAGAATAGAGAGCTCGCAAACGGGTTGATTTCGAGCTCGACCGGACGCATGGAGGAAGAGTCCGGTCACCACCGGAACCGTCGACCGGATGCACGGAGTTGGCTGTCAGCTGTGGGGGCAAGGTGTCTGTCGTTTCTGACCGGACCCTTGACCGGACGCATGGATGAATCCGGTCGATGCGTCCGGTCAACACGTAGAAATCCCTATTTGAAGACCAACGACTATGTTTTTGAGTGGCCTCTATATATACTTGGTTGGCCGGGTACCTGAGCTCTCTCTTGCACATTTGAACACTCCTACACTCTTGTGAGCTTGAGATACTTCCCTCCACTCATCTCTTCATCCTAGCTTCGAATCTTTGGGTGAGATTGAGAGAGAATGAAGTGCATTACATTGTTGATTGCATCTAGAGGCACTTCATCCTTGGAGGAGCTGCGGGATCTTGTTTCTCTTGGGAATTTGCTTGGTTCCCTAGTGGCTTGGAGGTTGAGGCGGTGTTGAGCTCGATTGGAGCTTGTTCGAGGCTACACCGTGGACTTGTGAGGGGTCGCTCCTTACCCCGTGAAAGGTCCCTTGTGGGTTTTGGTAATTGAGTGACAACATTAGATGGACTAATAATGTGTGATTGAGATAATACACATGAGATTAGTTCACAAGCAATGATGCAATGAAGGAGCTTATTGCATATGAGACATGACATGGAGTCATGTGACCGAGGTGGTAAAGATCAAGACAAGGCTTGGCTTGATGGACCGGTTGCAAGTGTGAAGGGCAAGTCGAGGCAGTGAAGCGAGGAACCGCGAGGTGGTGAAGCTTGGGCAAGACTTGGCGCTGACGGACCGACGCAACGATGAAGAGCAAGTGAGGTCAAGATCGATGGACCAAGAAGGTCATGTGATGATATGAAGTGGATCATATCATTCTTGATCGTGTTGGTGCATGTGTTGCATCGGCACTTGGAGATGGAGCGGAATGGAAATGCGCAAGACAAACGATAACCTATAGGGCATTTCATTTCGCCAGCCATTGGAGCTTAGAGAAGTTTATGACCGAGTTTAGGATAGATGACCGGAGTATCAAGAGGGGCAAACTTGTTTGCATATCGGTCATCTAGTGTCACTTGTGCGATCTAACTTTGCAATGTGTTAGGATCGAAAGTGGCGTGGTGAGAGCAAGAGAAAATCCTTTGAAAATGATTGTGAAAATGCTAACACACATGCACATGGTGATGTACACTTGGTGGTGTTGGCACATTTGCAAAGGAGAAGTTGTTTCGGTGTTTCTCGGACACTAGGACTGACTTTGGAATGGAATACTGCATTTATCCATTGATCTTTGGATCAAGTAACCATGTGGGTTGTGTATCCCTCTGAGTTAGCTTTCCATAGAGTCCAAGGTCATCAAAACGGAGTTCGGATGAAAGAGTTATGGACGTTTGATCGGGCGTTGGTCGTGGCGACAATGGGGCGCCGGACGCCGAGACTAGCGTAGGGCGCGCCTGCGCGGCGTCGCCCGGGCGCTGTCCGGGCGCTTGTTGTTTTATTTCCGCGGGTCGGTTGGTTTACACCCACTCGGACGCGTCCGGGGGCTGCGCTGGGCGCCGTCCCGCGGGCAAGTTGAAAAGCGTCCCTAACGACTAGTTGCTTGGGGCTGTTTTGAATCGCGCTGGCGTCCGGCGGTACTGCAAAAGTGGGATTTCGTCCCCAACGACTCTATTTCGATGGGGGGAGCCTATATATACTTGTTTGGCCGGCCTTGGGAGGTTGGTTAGCACACTTGAGCCTTGGTGGCTGGTATAGTGGTACTTGGAGAGCCCTTCCAATCACTCTAACTTGATAGTGTTCATCCAATTGAGTGAGTGAGCGACTCTAGTGCGATTGCTTAGAGAGATTGCATCGTGTGGCACTAGGTGATCGTGTTGCAAGCCGGTGTGCTTGTTGCACTTGCAGGTTGCCACCTCCTAGACGGCTTGGTGGCAAGAGACTCCGTCAAAGCACGCAAGGGAGATTGTGCGGTGCTCCAGAGGAGGATTTGTGAGAGGTTCATGCTCACCTCACGGGGATCGCGAAGAGCGACACTACTAGAGCGTGTCATTAAGTTACCTCACTTGTGAGTGTGGGTTCAATCGCGGTGCCTTGAGAGGCTCACTTGAGTGTGGTGTCTTGCGGTGCCTTGCGGGGCGTGCCTTGAGGGGCAAGTGATTTGAGGATCACACCGAAGAACCATCTAGGTGAAACACCGAAGGAATCACCCAAGGTGTTGGTCGACACAACGAGGAATAGGGGAAGTTGGCAAGCTTCCCGATACCTCGGTAAAAAATCACCGGTGTCAACTTGTCTACTCTTCTCGGTGGTTTGCATTCTCCCAAATCACAAGCTTTGTATTTACATTCATTTATACCTTGTGCTTGTGCTTGTGGAGTAGTTCTTGCAATTACTAGCTTGTGTAGCTTGTTTAGTTGCTTTGCTTAGTTTGTGTAGCTAAGTAATTTGAGCCTTTGGGTTAGGCGTGTGTCACATTGTCCATTGTGCATCTAGTGAGCTTAGGTTGGCTTTGTGCTTTTGCTCATTAGAATTGTGTAGGAGCTCACCCTTGTTTGAAGTACTAGTGCATAGGTTTGTGTGACCTTGCAATAGAAACGGTTAGGAGGTCAAGCTAGGCTTATCACCTCATTTGCTTTGTGTAGGATCTTTTGTGAGGTGATCTAGAGTCATAGCTAGAGGGGGTGAAGTCTTGGCTAAACGAATAGTTTCAATTCCGCATTATATTCGTTTTAGCCTACAAGCAATTAGTTTTAGAAAGGACTATTCACCCCCGCCCCCTAGTCCCCATCTCGACCCTACACCCCGCTGGGAGATTCGTGAAAGGAGCACTAGTGGATTGCTTGTGGCTTGTGGATCCCCTCTTGTGATTGGTGTGCTTAAGCTCCCACCGGGGATTTGGCACCGTGTCATTAAGCTTAGCAACCATCAAGTGGGTGTATCGCCACAACGAGGACGTGGCGTCTTGCGGCAAGCACGTGAACCTCGGTAAAAATCATCGTGTCAATCTTGTTCTTGCTCGTTGGAGATTTTATATTGATCACGGTGATTGGCTTCGACCTCTACACGACAACGTCGGTATATCGATCACACTCTCCCTAGCATTTACATTTGATAGCTTGTGTGGTTTGCTTAGTGTGAACTTGATCACCTAGTTTACCTCCTAGTGTTATCTTTGCTAGTATACTTTGTTCACCTAGGATTGACATAGCTAGATTGTGTGCCTAGAGATCATAGTATATATTTAGTGGTTGATTGCATAGGGGGCTTGCATAGATGAACTTGTAGCACCGCTTATTATGCTTCGCCGTTTTATTTACTAACCGGTTTGCTCAAGTGTTGTTTGTAGAATTTGTAATAGGCTATTCACCCCCCCTCTAGCCATTAGGACCTTTCAGTATGTGAAAGGTCCTAATGGCTAGAGGGGGGGTGAATAGCATATTAAAAAATTCTTACAACAACACTAAGCACCCTCATAGCACTCTTCTAGCTTCTTCCAAATGTCATGGGCACCGGTGAGTGTCTTGACTTGCTCAAACACTCTATCATTGAATGCCTCATGGAAAGCACTCACGGCTACATCATTGGCATATATTTTCTTTTCTTCCGCGGCGGTTGACTCATTGGGTTTTGCAACCTCAAACTTGTTCTCCGTGACAACCCACACTTCTCTATTGATTGACTTGAGGTGTGCGGTCATCTTCACCTTCCAATAGGCAAAATTGGTGCCATCGAAAGGTGGCGCCTTCTTGGTGTTGTTGACATGGAATGTCGTAGCCATTTTGTCACGTTGGATGTTAAGCCACTCAAAATGCGGTGCCTAGCTCTGATACCACTTGAAAGGTCCTAATGGCTAGAGGGGGGTGAATAGCCTATTAAAAAAAATTCTTGCAACAACACTAAGCACCCGGATTAGTAAATAAGATGGCAAAGCTAAATAAGCGGTGCTACACACTATCTATGCAAGCCACAAGTTAAGCAAGATATATCTAATGTCTCTAGGGTCACACAAGGGCTAAGTCACTAGATTACCCCTAGGTGAACAAGCAATTCTAACTAATCTCAACACTAGGAGCTAAACAAACTACACAAGCTACACAAGCTAAGCAAGGCTACACAAGTATACTAGTGAAAGTAATGCAAAGAGGCTAGAAAACAATACCATCGCGGAGTGTAGAGGATGTACCCAATCACCGTGTACAATGAGAAATCTCCAACGAGCTCAAGACAATAGACACGATGATTTTTACCGAGGTTCACGTGTTTGCCTGCGACGCTAAGTCCTCGTTGTGGCGACACACTCACTTGACGTGTGCTAAGCTTAATGGCCGGCCAAAACCCCTATGGGCGCTCAAGCAACGATCACAAGAGAGGGTCCAACAAGCCACGAGCAATCCACTAGTGTTCCTTTTCACGAATCCCCCATGGGGTAAGGAACGACCCCTCACAATCACCACCGGTGTGGCCTCAAACAAGCTCCACTTGAGCTCAACACCGCCTCTTGCTCCAAGCCGCTAGGGAACCCAGGCAAATTCCCAAGATAACAAGAATCGCGGCTTCTCTAAGAATGAAGTGCCTCTAGATGCAATCACCAATGCAATGCACTTCTATCACTCTCAATCTCACCAAGAATACGAATTATGGATGGAGAGATGAGTGGAGAGGAGTCTCAAATGCTCACAAGCAAGTTAGAGTGTTCAAATGTGCAAGAGAGAGACTATGAAACCCGCAAACCCATATATATAGCCTCCACCACGAGATAGAGCCGTTGGCTTCAAATTGGGCACTTTTTTGGCTGATCGGACGCACCGACCGGAACCACCACCGGCCATGGGTCCTGGCCGGTGCTTCCTGGTCACTACCGACAAGCACTCGGGCCCACTTCGCAAAGCCTTCAGCGGCGCGTCCGATCGGGGGTCCGGTCAACCACCGGACGATCGATCCGGTCCAGTGGTCCGGTGAAAGGTCCTAATGGCTAGAGGGGGGTGAATAGCCTATTAAAAATTCTTAGAACAACACTAAGCACCCGGTTAGATAATAAGAAGGCGTAGCAAATAAGCAATGCTTCAACTAGCTAAGCAAGCCACAAGTCAATTCTATTGTCTCTAATCCACACAAAAGAGGCTATGTCGCTAATTTACTCCTAGGTGAACAAGCAAGACTAACTAGTTTACCTAACTAGGAGCTAACAAGACTAAGCAACCTAGCACACTACTCAAACTAAGCACCCTAACAAGATATACTACCAAAGTAATGCGAAGGAGTGCTAGAATACAATACCACCGTCCGTCGAGTAGAGGTTGTGGCCAATCACCGTGTACAAGAAATCTCCAACGAGCAATGACAAGCGACCACGATGATTTTTCACCGAGGTTCACGTGCTTACCCAAGACGCTAGTCCCGTTGTGGCGACACACTCACTTGACGTGTGCTAAGCAATGGCCGGTGCCAAAACCCCTATGGGCGCTCAAGCAAACGATCACAAGAGAGGGTCCAATAAGCCACGAGCAATCCACTAGTGCTCCTTTCGCGAATCTCCCCGGGGTAAGGAACGACCCTCACAATCACCACCGGTGTGGCCTCAAACAAGCTCCACTTGAGCTCAACACCGCCTCTTGCTCCAAGCCGCTAGGAACCGGGCAAATTCCCAAGAAAACAAGAATCTCGCGGCTTCTCCAAGGATGAAGTGCCTCTAGATGCAACCGATGATGCAATGCACTTCTATCACTCTCAATCTCACCAAGAATCCGAAGTTAGTGGTGAAGAGATGAGTGGAGAGGAGTATCAAATGCTCACTAGCAAGTTGGAAGCTTCAAATGTGCAAGAGAGGGCCTAAGGAACCACCAACCAAGTATATATATGGCTCCTCTCGAAATGGAGCCGTTGTTCCAAAAAATTTTGCTCTCGCTGGGGTGACCAGACGCACCGACCGGACTCACCAGGGCGAGTCCGGCCGCTGGTCCTGGCCGATGCTTCCCGGCCACTACCGACAAGCATCGGGCCCACGGCCGGGCCCCTCCACCCAGCAAGGCCCCGGCCGGTTGCATCCGGCCGAAAGCACCGTAAGCATCCGGTCCAGTGGTCCGGTCCCTCGCGTCAAACAAAACCGCCTGCAGGGCTCTCTCGCCAGACGCACCCACCGGAGTTAGGTGTGCCCCTGGTCACTTCGCCGAAGGTCCCGGCCGCCTCGAAACAAATGCATCTTCTTCTTTTTCTTTGCTCTTTGCTTCAAACTTGCTTCGCCTCTTGCCAAGGGTTGCCAACACGCCAAGATGACCATGTTATCACCAATGTTAGCATGTCGAGATGTTAGGCAAGATCGGTTAGTGCTCTCATGTCCTAAATGCAATATGCAAGTCAATTGGACCTAGAAGTACTTCATGCAAGGATTGTCGCGGCATCCCCTCTTGATAGTCGGCTATCTATCCTATAATGTGATCACACGCTCTATCGTGTCTTGATCACCGAAAGGAAAAACCCTATCAAGATACCTTTGCCTTGATCTCCCGGGTTCCTCTCAAGCCGATCACCGAGCTTGACGATCCGTCAAGTCCACCGACATGGTCCATGTTCATGATCATCATGCTCCTTGTCATCCATCTAATCCTTTCTTAAAGTCATCACTTAGAGCAAAGGATTAGTCCACAAGTGTGTCATCAATTTCCAAAACCAAATATGAGATTTCAATCTCCCCTTTTTGGTAATTGATGACAACCAAACTCACAAAGAATTGAATAAAAATTCAATTGAACTTGAATTGCTTGCCCATAGAGTTTTGATCAAGAATCAAGAGATGGACAATCATTTCAAGGTTCGGTTTTTGGTAGTAGTAGCTCCCCTACATATGTGCTTCCATGTGTTTGGATCAAGTTGGCACATATGTAACGATAGAAACCTTGGGGAGAGATACTAATACCAAAAGAGATGCTAAGGTTCTAGAATTTGGACCTTTGAAGCGTGAAACCATCTGAGTCCTTAGCATCATGTATCTAGACATTCATCAAAAACTCAACACACCCCATGAGATCAACATTATAGGCTAAAATGTGAGCTTTGTCTAGATACAACCTATGCATGCTAGTTGGTCAATGCACCAATCAATTTTCAAAAACTAGCATACACCAAGCAATCATGTATATTGAATTTAGATTGCCAATGCAACAATACATTATGATCATGCACATACAAATGTACAAATAGTCTATGAGCTTGCTCCTCCTATTTGTGTGATCCTTTCCAACACCTTTATGACTTATTTCTCCCCCTTTGTCAACAATCACCAAAAAGGTGTAAATGAGAGAAATCAAGTCAATCAAAGTATCACATGTGGTCTCATCTAGATCACTTGCCTTTCCATGTATTCAAGTTTGAACCAAGGACAAGCTTTTTCACACCTCATATACATAAGGGTTATCTTGCACCATGTTAGAATACACATCAATAGCGCATTTTCTAGAGTTAACACTAGGATTGCAAGCACATAAACATGTCATATGCCACCACTAGTTCATAGAACCATTCAAAGCTATAGTGGTGCCACACATACATTGAAAACATTTGATTTTCCATGAATGAGCCTATTAAGCATGCATGATGGCTAGATGCACTAACAAGTCCTTAGCTATATATGAATGCCATGACAACCAACTTTTACCTTGAGGTTTGTCGAAGGAGAGGCATGTCATATAAGTGGGGTGCATCAACTCAAGTTGGAGAAGTCAATAATGTTCAATTCTCTCTTTAGCATGCAAAACCTTTTCTCATCAAGTGGCTTGGTGAATATGTCGGCTAGTTGATCTTTCGTACTAATGCCCATGATACAAATGTCACCCTTTTGTTGATGATCTCTTAGAAGTGGTGCCTTATATCAATGTGCTTTGTTCTTGGATGTTGAACCGGATTTTGGGTCATCTTCCTTGCACTTTCATTGTCACAAAACAATGGGACTTTGTCAAATTGGAATCCAAAATCCTTCAATGTTGACCTCATCCAAAGCAATTGAGTGCAACAACTTCCCGCACTAATGTATTCGGCTTCGCGTTGAAAGAGCAACACTATTTTGCTTCTTTGAAGACCATGATACTAGTGACCTTCCAAGGAATTGACATGTGCCACTTGTGCTCATTCTATTGATCTTGCACCCTCCATAGTCGGAATCCGAATATCCAATCAAATCAAACTTGGATCCCTTTGGATACCATAGTCCAACATCTTGTGTGCCCTTCAAGTACCTCACAATTCTCTTTGTTGCCTTGAGGTGACTTTCTCTTGGATCGGATTAATATCTAGCACACATGCCCACACTAAATGCTATGTCCGGTCTTGATGCGGTTGCATAGAGCAAACTTCCAATCATGGACCTATACTTCTTTTGCTCAACCATGTTGCCACTTGGATCGGGGTCTAAGCTTCCATTGGTTGCCATAGGTGTGGACATTGACTTGGCATCTTGTAGATCAAACTTCTTGATCATGTCTTTGATGTACTTGCCTTGACTAATGAATGTGCCATTCTTCAATTGCTTGATTTGAAGTCCAAGGAAGAAAGTGAGCTCTCCAAGCATTGACATTTCAAACTCATTGGCCATCATTTTAGCAAACTCTTCACAAAACTCTTGGTTGGTTGACCCAAAGATAATGTCATCAACATATATTTGCAACACAAACAAGTCCTTGCCAATCTTCTTGGTGAAGAGTATGGTGTCCACCTTTACCATCTTGAACCCATTAGAGAGGAGAAAATCTCTCAACCTCTCATACCATGCTCTTGGTGCTTGCTTCAAGCCATACAATGCTTTCTTCAACTTGTAGACATGGTTGGGATACTTCTCATCTTCAAATCCCTATGTGGTTGCTCCACATACACCAACTCATTAATGAATCCATTCAAGAATGCACTTTTCACATCCATTTGATAGAGCTTGATGTCATGAGCACATGCATGGATGGATGGCGGCCGGCGGCGTGGAGCAAGGAGTCGCGTGACGCGTGGGGAGCCGGCACGGAAAGAAACTCTACCGGGGCTCTTCTCAAGGCGTGCGGGGGCTCGCTTAGATAGACGGGTGTTAGGGGTTGGTTGGTGACACCGGCTTGGTAATGGGCTTGCTTGGGCTGCTTGGTTTTTTTTTTGAGCAGTCGTTGCTTTGACACCGTGCGGCGGGCCATGCCCTTGGACACGTACCACGGGCCGAGTGGCGTCCCGTGCACGCCCGTCACACTGGCCGTCCGCCCCGCCCTGGGGCCATCGGGTCGTGCGTGCTCGGGCCGCGCCAAAAGCGGGCCCCGCGGGCGCGCTAACGGGCCTCGGCTGCATGCACATATATACGAGATGATGTATACGCGGCCCAATCTTTCAATAGGTATGATAAATTTGATTGGTTAAGGATTCAACATTGACGATCCACTCTTCAAACCAAGTATACTTCAGATCTTGAGCCACTACACCACAACTTTGTTGGTTATCAACCATGCACAACACAAATCATGATTGACCTCACCTAAAAGGTTTTCCCTGTAAACGAGTCGACAAAACAAGCAAGAACATGAAGAACACAATCTAAAGTTGTAAGTATAAATGATGTATACCAATTTGTTGAGGTTCAAGTATACATTCAAAAGGACCAATCGACATTAGCAAACAACATAAAGAACGTGGGTCTTGATTTATAGTAGTGGAACTTATAGTCACAAGTATTTTGAATATTGTTTGTTTCATGAGAAAAGAACAAGAACTAAACAAAACCTGACCCTAACAAAACGAAGGTCGTGGATTTGCACCGTTGGATGGATGGATATATCCTCTACTAGACTTCTCTACTATCTCCTCACCGCATGGTTAGCCATATTTGTTGAGGACGCCTTTTTATCAATCATACCTATATTTTTAATCAACTATATTTGTTAAAGATACAATACAAATAAAGTGAAGTAGGATCTGAGATGTTCCAATCGTAATTGCATAGAGGCCCCTACCAAACAAAAAATTACAAGCAAACCCCTAGGACCTCTAGGCACTTGCCGTCGAGGAGACCACTGAAGCCATCACAAGCGTGCCAAGTCATAAAAGCTCCATCACCGCATGGCCTTGAACGTAACCACAATTGACACTTGCCATCAAGGTCGAGATGAAGCCAACACTTTAATCGAGGACCGCGTTGTTCCACTCTCCGGTTGTTGGAGTAGCCCCCAAGCATGCTACCCCCTCGATGGGACAAATCAAGACTCTTACACGAAAGTAGAAACTGGGCTTGTATTAATTGTTATCCATCCTCCTTTACATCGCCAAATGGGGACTATTTATACACATCCGTATGATTTTACATGACCAATATACCCCTCAAAACGCCTCGATGACGGCGAATATTCTAAGCTCCACGGGGGTATTACGTCTCTTCAATTCGGCCCGCCCAACCGCTCCCGGGGACCACTTGGGCTAACCTTTTCAGTTGCGTGGCGACTCCAATCCTTCGATGCCGCAAACGGCGAATCGCCACCTACAAACACAACTCGCACAAGACAACGAAGACATGGTTTTCGGTTCTCCAACTCTCAATCGTGTACTCGGTTGCTAACAACCGAGGATCCAAAACTCCGGAGCTTTGATCCCGCTTTTCGCCGCCCGACGTCCAACGGGATAAGAGCCGAAATCCCGAGTTTGGTTGTGTTCGTCCGGAGTAGATTGCCTCGGCCGTCCCGCCCCCTCGCGGCGATCAGCCTGCCGCCTCCCGAGGAACATAACCCGAATCCCGCCCCTCGGCCGCCAAAGACGAATGCGTTCGATGACCACCCGAGGCGGCCTTCGAGCCTCGTCGACCAAAATCCCTGCTTTCGGCTCCTTCTACGACAACATGCACCTTCTCCCGAATCCCACGGGGGACTAGAGCCCCCCTACCGCCATTAACCCAAGCGAAAACCATGCTTGATGTAATCGAAACCAAGTACAACAACGTAAGCCTCATTAGGAGGAGTTGTACCCGTGCGCTCCGCCTCAACCTCCTCCTCCGTCCAACCGAAACCCACGGGAACTTCTTCTGTGCGGAGGCTAGCTTTGTTCGTATCCCTACAAATTTAAAAATTTGTCATTTAACCCTCCCTAATCCTTACATATTTGAATTAAAGAGGAAAAGAGAAAGCGGCACCAGATGCATGTGAGCTAGAATGAAGAGAAAGTGTGTGGTTTAGATCAAAGGCAACAATAACAGTTACATTTTCAGATAGATATTTAATAAGAATCTCATCACCCTTTTGGTAGGCTTGCCACATGAGCATACATTTGAAAATCCAATGTTTGTTGAAAGGTTACTAGATGGCTGATTCTAGCTAATACTTGATTTATTGTGAGATAACTACCTCTATGAGTCATAGGTCTGGTTTTAAAAACTTTTAAAAAGTCTATGGATGTTAGTGATGTTTGTCACATTATTTCCTCTTTCGAAGCAAGTGGATGTGAGTTGAAATAAGCGTGGCAGTGTGTTCATTTTGTTTTATTGTTTTATTAACAATAATTTGTAATGCATATTGTTGTTCAAAGTAACATATTATTGCCTATTCAACTATTTATTGTAAATTGTTATAAAAAAAAACTATTTATTGTAAATGTGAATGTTTGATTGTCCAAAACGACTCGCAGGTAGCTTAACATATATTTTATATGATCTGACTACTTTATTTTTTGAACATGTCTTAATGGTTTTTCTGAAAAAAAAACCGTAAACCAAAAATAGGCACTGCACGCAGGAGTAGAACCGTAGAAGGGAGAACAGCCACTCAGCTCTCTCAATACAAAGTGGCTGCAGGACTGCGGCTGCACCTAACAGGTACTCAGTTAACGCTGAAAATGCAGTTCTCGCTGCATATACTCCCTCCGTTCCATTTTATTTGCAATTATAGAAAGCGTGTCCTTTGCAATTATAGAAAGCGTGTCCCGCCAAACCGACTAAACTTTAACTACGTTTGTAGAAAATACGTTCAAACATTTATATCTCCGAATAAATTTGTTAAAAAACTAGACTTAAAGATCTTTCGATGATACTAATTATAAATTTTTTATATTTTTAATAAATAATTGCCGGCAGTTTTGAAAATACCGTTTTTTAAAAGTCGAGAATTGAAGTTTTTTCTGGAACAGAGGGAGTATAACGCTGAAGATTGCAGTAACGCCGAGAAGATTGCAGAGTTAGCAGCAACCGACTTTAATGAACATAGGAATAGTAGTTCTCAACGTGGGTGCTTCTTATTCACGACCTCAGTATCGTTTTTCACAAATTCAATCTCAGTTGTGCAACAGCCCGATCCTCCGGCTGGTCTTAAAGCAGAATCTACAATTTACCGTGTGCTCGTTTACAAGATGCGAACATGACACCTATGCAACTACAATCCCCTCTTATACAAATCGCTATTGTACACTGCAGGTGTTACTTGCTATAGAAAGGGAACAAGGTGGTTGTAAACTGCTGGTTGAGTTATATGGTGGTATAAAGTCTGATTTCAAATTTCAATACACCATAGTAGACATTTACCATCATGATACACCGGGCATTCAAAATAATCCAAAGATAAGATCTTAACTCTAAATCCGAAGAGAAGTTTTACAGCAATACTGACTACATGTAACCACAATTATTGAACTGCAAATGCCTCAGATTTAAGTTTTTTTCACAGCGAGAACGCTACAAAAGTATATTTAACACCATCATCGGCAATTTGCTCTAGATAGCATGTCACACCAACGAAAAGCCAAGACAAGAAAGAAAAAAATAGGAACATAAAAAAAATAATTTAGTTTTAATTAAAAAACAAACAGATTGCAGATCCAAGAGTCTGCCTCAGTGGTAGTGACAATTTGTAGATCGTCATGGAACAATCCGATAATACGTGCATTTGTTATGCATCATCGGCAGCCAATCAACACAGGGAACAAGAAACAAGACACCGAAATTAAAAAAAAAAAAGATTTGGTTTAGGGAAAGCCAAAGCATCAGAGAGATTCCCATTATAGACTTAGTCTATCATGCCCAGAAAAGGGTTCTGATGTCCCTGTCTTGTTCTCATCACCTGCTCCCTTTTAATCCCAATCCAAATAGCCAAGAAAAACTGTCAAAACAATAACCAAAGATCCGGAGAAAATTGGAAGAACACGCTCAAATAACACGGCACAGCAAGAAACGGAGCCGCTACCAGCAGAACGAATCCCCGAATCGATCGAGGCAAACAGGAGAGCTTCGACTCGGAGGAGATAAGCACGGCTGCTGTAGGCGAGGACGGCGATTGTTGGGGACAGGCTCCGGCGGCCGTATATATAGCTGTCACCGAGCTTCTAGGGTTTTCGGGTATGCGCCGAGTTTGATGTAGTTTGTGGGCTGGGCCTATTGTGCACGGGTTGGAGTGGGCCTCTAGGTGCTCATTTGTTGGAGCTATTTTTTATTTTTCTGTGTTTTTATGTAAAATAAAACAATTTCTGTGAAACTCTTATACAATACAAGTCCTATAAAGTTCCTGTGTTTCAGAAGACCCAAAAGTTTAGGTTTTCAAGAACACATGTTTTTCATGCATTTTTTTTAAAATAAAAACGACTTTTAAAAAAACGTTTGTGCAATTCCTATAGAATTCTTGTTTCAAAAAGACCCCTAAGTTTAAGTTTTGAAGAACACAAGGTCAAAGCTAGCTGAGTCTGTGTCATCAATTCGGCTCAAAAATTGAAATTCAATGCAAGAACAGTCGGACAAGGCTCAATTATGAACAAGATAGCAATAGAATGATTATTAAAGTACAGGAGCTGATATCTCAAGCATAACCTAATTCCACTTAACCTGGTCACCCTTTTCCACCCCAAAAAAAATACTGATGGACTCCCAATGGATTGAAACAGACGAAGTGTGGATCCCGATAGCCTATTTGAATAGAGCAAATAACTGTCATTGTTCAAAGAAATCCTAATCAGCCTACTTAAAAATAATAAAAAAAAAACACGAGCTTGATCGTTTAGGCCAACGAGCTAAAACAAAGCTCATGATGCAGTAAAATAGATGTGGAAGCTGACAAGCACAAAGTGTAGCGTCAAGCTCATCTGCACCAACTGTATTTGAACAGATACATAGCAGCTATCCAAAAATTTCAGAGAACCAGAGAAGGATTTGCTTTTTGCTACTTGAGGGTACAGATCAATTCGTTAATGTTGAGATTCAATTGAACGAGCTACATGACTCAATCACCAAAAACTTTTGGAGTCAAACTTCCATATCTAGTGGTAGCTGGAATGCACCAACCGCACTGCAAAATATCAAACGGCGATACTTGACCTTCATTTGCTGCAGAACCGAGTCTGTAATTTTGAAACTAGCAGTCTATCCTTGGCACATACAATCAGGTGCAGGATAAGTATAGATGGATTGAGTTGCCTTTCTCAACCGGATTTGCCCGTATCTTCCTTTGTGCCCTGCCTGTACAACTTTCTGAAACTCCGGCCACTCCATGCTCTTGTTCACAAAGATGCGGCCAAGCAATGCCATGTTTGGCCTTATGGTCTTCAAGTTCTCATAAGTTCGGTGAGCCAACTGAGATGAAAAAATTGTTATAGTGAAGACTACACGTTAAAGGAATAATCGAACAAATACAGAGGCCATGAGAACTTACCAAAGCATTGTGCATATTTCCAGGAGATGCGGAGATGAAAATATCGCTATGCATGCTGATATAATAGTCAAGAGCGGCTAGAACAGAAGCCTTCCCTTCGACATTTGCAAGTTCATCTTCAGATGCAAGGCTCCTCTTGTCCTCCATCAATGGAAATAGTTTGCGCAAGCTAGAGATCCTGGCTTCTCCACCATATACCTGAATATGTGAGGCATGTTTAAACTTCCTGATTTCCCCTGCAAGAATAAATTCGAGCACAGAAGAGTCAAACCTTGTGAGAAGCAAGATAGAGTCGAGTTCTGCTGTCAAAGCCAAGGGCTACCAGTAACAGCCCAATCTCTTCTGGGGTCAATGGGCAGCGTCCTGTATTCCGAAGCTCCTCATCAGTTAGCTGTGAATTTAATACCCTCCCTTGCCATATAACTTGCCTGTACTTAGCAAGAGCTAGCTGTTCAGCTCTGCCACCTCCAAAGTCACAGGCAGAATGTGCAGCCATATCCTGAAAATTATACGTAAATTTGCAACATTCTAGAACAGAAATTCTTTTATGAGCACAAAGATACACAAGCACCATCCAATACTGCAGAAGTTGGCATCTACCTTATCAAAACGGAGATGCAAAACTGCATATTTTTCAGCTTGATTTGTGTCTCCTACTACAACTTGATGGATAGATTTACTGGAATGGCCCCGGACTGGAGACCTCAAGCGCTTCACAAGTGTCTCTCCGAGTGAGATAATGTGAGGCCGAAAGACCAGAGCTTGGAAGTTAACTTTACAACGCAAGCGTTGAAGCTCCACAGGCAAATCATCAAATGCAAGGCGGTGAGAAAAGGGAGCGATTGCAGCAATCCCATAGCTGGCAGTGACACAACAGATAGATAAGATTGCTGGTGAAAATTTATCTTCATAGAGTAACCAACTCAGTAAATCAAATAATAGTTAGACATAATAATAATAGAAACAGAAGTAACTCGGTAGCAGCTGACCTGGGCAAAACATGGACGACTTAGTAATTGTATTCATTATGTCAAGTGTCCATCAATATGAAAATCAGTGCAAAATCTCAACTAAGGCAATCATTAAAGAGAGGGCTAGAAAGATGTGATACAAGCGACTTCAGAAAGTAAAACTACATGCATAACAAAAAGAGACATTGCAAATTCAATCTTTCACTAACCTTTGCAGGATAGGACTGACATTCTCCAAATACCAATTTGCTGAGGCGTGAAGAGGTGCAGTTTTTATTCTTGTAGCACGGATGCCTGTGCCATAGTACTCTCTTGTGCTCCAAGAAAATTCTTTTGGAATCGCTTTGATAATGGAAACTTCATCTTTTAGGGAGTTGATAAAGTGATCCACGTCAAATATTTCTTCAAATGAGCTGCAGCCATAAAAAAATGTACAAGTATAGAAAATAGTTCCAGTTCAACAAGAGAACATGAAATATGTAGTTTCAAACTCCAGAGGCACCTTGAATCCTTCCAAACAGGGTTTACTTCAAGATGTGGGATCACAAGAGTAGCATTAAGAATCTTTGCAACTGCAACGCATCACATATCTACAGAACAGGAATAACTCAATAAAGAGTTGGCTAATCTAAAGCCTGGATTAAGCAAGCTATCTCATGTCCAAAAATCATACTACCAGTAATTATAGGAGCATACCCCCATCCTTTGCTGGTTCAATCCACCATCAAGAAATACTTGGATGTATCCACTTGGTTCCAGCGGTAATGCTAACATCAAAATAAAGGGTGCTTAATCAACTAATTTTTTCAACAGGAAGAGGAACTATGTTTCATCATCATGGAAAAGAAGTAAATTACTTTGAGAAACTGATGGCTTTAAGCACGGTTTCCACCCCTGATATGGCAAGGGTGACCATAGCTCTGTCTTTTGTTTGTCTGTCTGCAACAAAAATATGGTAAAATATCATCAACCATAACAACGGTAGTTTTCATCTGACAGAGATGTACTCACAACTGCCCATCGCAAAGCCTCATTTAAAAGAGAAGGGTGCATTGGCTTAGGGGCATTCCACTCCTGCAAAAAATTGGAACAAAACATTGACATGTGCAAAGTTCCCAAATACCAGTTAAAAAAATGTACGCACAATGGTATCAACTGGTGATCAAGCCAAGTACTCCAGTACACACTTCATCCCACATACCAGGAAAAGAAAACAAAGATCCGAGGACATATAAGCCATACAGGCAGAATGGTATATCCTTCAAAAGAGTCAGCTCTTTAGATAGTTGCTTTATAGTTCAGCTAGTTTCCATGAAGGTCTTAGTTTTGCACTTTCTTTGAAATGGCGTGTAATCGACTAAATACAACTAAATTTTGGTGAATTTTGCCACGCCATTTCTCTACAGGCACAACATCAACCCCCTAAATTGCTGCAGCAGTTGCGCACTACAAACAAAGGGCAAGGGTTTACCAAGGCGCCACAAGTTAGCAACAAAAACCGCACGAAACAACTAAACAAGCTGACGATATGACACTACGCCTGCTCGAATCGAATGACGCAACAGTGGGAAGGGGAAAGGGGGCTCACCGAGAAGAGAGAAGGGAAGGCGTGGCCAAGCGGGGAGAACATCCCGGAGAATACGGCCGGCAGAAATACCACGACGGCGGCGGCGAAGACCGCCGGGCCCCTCGCCGGAGACGGCGAAGGCGACGCCCTCCGCATCTCCCTGCTTCGGTGGGGAAGACGAGTGGAAGAAAAGGGAAAGCCCAAAAGCGTGGACTGAGCTGAGTTTTTTTAGGATTTCGACTTCAGGGTATTCGGCCCATTTTGTTTGAGTGCGAGCCCAGCTTCCCTCTATGGAGTAATTTTTAATTTTCTAAATTCGTTTTTCAAAAATATAATGTTACCATTTTAAATCTATGTATGATATCGTGTGACAATTATTGTTTCAAAAAACTAATTTATTTTTTAAAATATATTGTATTTTTCTTTTTGCTCATACCTGTCTATCACTGGCTGATTCGCCCCTCATTGTTCGGACGTGGTAGGAAATCACTTTTGCTAGAATATGTCGCATATGCGACATGCAAAAACGATGACATAAGAGAGAAGAAGAATATACTTTTTTGAGATTACACGGTACAACGCATGCGCTCAATACGCACATACACTCACCCCTATTACACTCACCTCTATGAACACACGTACGCAAAACCTACCCCTAAGAGCACCTTCAAGGACCGAAATGCAAAATCTTAGGGTGTTTGGATCACAGAAGTAAAAATAGTCCTAATTTTTTTTGTCAATAGGAGAGCTATAAACATGTACGTACTTCTACGAGCTTAATAATTAAGCGCTAATTGGTGGTTAGAGTTCACTAGAAAAAATCATGACCAGCCCATATTTAGCCTACAATGAACTAATTTTTAGTTTAGGTATCCAAACATGCTACAAACCTACACCTTTGTCTTCCCTCAACATGCCTAAGTGAAAAATCTTGTATTGTGGATGTGTCCATTCTTCATGTAAAAAAAACATTGAACTTTCATTGCCATTGTCATTGGCATCAACTAAGGGCAGCTCCAATGTACGCGGCAAGGAGATGTGGAAGAAGAGAGAAAAAAAATGAGTAGAAGAGGTGCTATAATGGAGCAAGAATGGTAACTTAGAGCTTGTTTTCAAGACTGGTCCACAAACATCGTGAAGTAGCTCTATATGAAAAATAGAGTTTCTACATATTTATGGCACCTAAATGCTAGTTCGAATCTGTATGGGGTTGCTCCACTCCATATTTTTACTCTACTTTTTTTCTAGAGTTTCTAGAGTAGAATTTATGAAGCTGTAATTATTTAACTAAAAAACATAGAGTAGAGTAAAAAATATGGAGCGCCTCGTACAGACTCCAGCTAGCATTTTGTTTGAGTACCAGGTGTAGACATGTGCATAGGGGCTTTTTTTTTTATAGTACAACACCTTGTCATGTGTTAAACCTCTTATACCTTACTAATAAGAAAATATATATTAGAGCCGCCTTAGGATATACCCAATATAAATGATCAATAACTATGGCAACGTGTTTGAGTTGGCTGTGGTAAGTTGGTAATGTATTGAGTTGTCTGTTTTTTTTCTGGAAAGAGCTATTTTCCAGCTTGTGTAAATAATAAGGAGGACATGATTATGTGTGAATCAATAAACCGTTGAAAGTTCATTGGTCCAGAGGTGAAAACTTTTGCCGAAGATGTGAAAATTATATCAGATCAAAAGTTGAAATAAAATTTTGAATAGTAATTTTTTTTCAAAAGGCAGTTTGGAATTTTGAAGTTGAATTATTAACCAAATCGGTGGTTTTTCCAAAGAAATTTAGTGGAAGGAAGTTCCCTTTCCAATTTAACGTTTTTTTTCAAAATGAATTCCGCAGTTTAGCACAAGTACTTCGATTATGCTATTTTGTTCCAAATGGAAAGGAATATAAATTGGTTTAGGAAGACATACAGTTTGATGATATATACGACGGTGATCTATGTTTGGATAAAAAAATCCTAAATACGTGTGTATTCACATATATAGCTTAGAATAGTAGATTTTGAGTATATACACATATGTATGGATCATTCGGCTTCATTAATTCCGGCCAAGAAAAACATAGGTAAAGAACGAAGGAACAAAGAATAATTTCTGAACAAATCCGGCCAAATCATCTGATCCGGCGGTAGGGTCCTACGAACAAATGGTACTATCCGTCCATCTCAGTGGCTCGTCTCCATGAGGTTGACGAACTCGAGGAAGTCGATCCTGCCATCCCTGTCCCCGTCATACGCATCGATCATGCGCTGGCACTCCGCCTCGGCGCCGGCGCTGGCCTGGAACCCGAGCGACGTGAGCACGCTCCGGAGCTCCGCGGCGTCGATGAAGCCGTCGCCGTTGCGGTCGAAGACCGCGAACGCCTCCCGTGCCTCCTCCACGGTCGCCTCTTCCTCATCGAACAGCGCCGCCGCCTCCTCGAACCCGACCGACGACACCGCTTCTCCGGCTCCCATCAGCCCCAGCACCACGTCCATGTCGACGGCGGCGGGCTTAGCCGGGGACGACGGCGACGGTGGTGGTGGTGCCGCGGTGCTAGGGGCCGGGGCGGGGGGCGGGGGGCGGCCTCGCGGTGGCGTGCGGAGGTGGACGAGGAGGAGGAGGAGGACTTGATGATGGTTGTGAGCCAGAAGAGGATGGCGTTGATGGAAAGCGTCAGTACCGCCTGCGCCACGGACATGTTGTAGTAGGACGTGGTCGGCGCGGAGGAAGAGGCCATCTCCATTGCAGTTGCAGCCACAGCAGCAGTGTCTCTGAGAATCCTGTAGTTGTGATCGAGTCGTGAGCGCGCGGTGGCTTGATCTTCCTTTGCTTTCTTCGCTTGCCGTTTGATGGTTTGATGATCCGTGGGCTGGGCGCGGCGCATATATAGGGAGATCGAGCGCTGCAGGAGGAAGATGACTTGGTGGAGGAGGAGGAGGCGAGGGAAGCGCGACCGCGCGGAAGGCGAGAGGCAGGTGGCCTTGTCGTGCGCGGAGGGCGGAACCGGCACGAAAACGCGAAAAGCTGCCGGGAGAGAAGGTTCGCGACCGCGGGCAGTTTCGCGGAAGGAGGGCCGTGGTGGAGTAGAAGTGCGCGGGGCCGGAGCGTCGGTCTCAGCCGGCGGGCGTCTTCCGCGCGGGTTCGCGGCGTGGAAAATGGGATGGGACGTGGACGTCGCGGGCGGAGACTTGACCCGGGCAGGGGCAGGGGCAGCGGCCGTCTCCACTCCTCCAGTCTTGGAGTTGGAATGGAACCGGAACGGAGAAATTCCACGCCCCTTCGCTTTCAGGCTTTTCTTCTCTTTCTCTGGTGTTCCGTTGCTTTCCCGTGCTTTTGTTTCGCCGTCCCTCTGCGTTGCGTTTTGGCATTTTGTTGGGTTTTATTGGATTTAAAGGCCTGCTTGGTTGCCCTCCAAAACTTGCCCAACCAAAATGGCAGATTCTGGATCGATGACGTTTAATTGGTTTTCTACCCAAAGTTTGGCGGTCAATGGTTCTTAGCCAAATCTGTGGTAAAGTTTTGCCAACTAATCTAGTCTATGCCAATACTTTTGCCAAAGTTTTGGTAAGCAACCGCCACCGGCCAAAATTTTTACTGCGGTTTTGGCGGAAAATTTGGCATGCCTTTTGGTTTTGGCTTGCCATAGTTTTGGCATAAAGAAAATTTGGATTGCAACCAAGCAGGCCCTAAGTACGGCGGCTGGACGGACGGGGTTGTTGGTCGAATGGATTGACCGCCCTTTTGCCGTCGAGTGTACGGAATGGACAGGTAAATTTCGTAGCAAAATCTTGTCACTAAAAACGCCCAACCTCTCCTGTAGTAGAGTAGTAGTGGTGGAACAAAGGACCTTGCAAATGTATCGAGATAACCTAGGTAAAAAAAAAAAAAAAGAATTCAGGCGACCTAATTCGCTCCTACTTCGGACGTTAATTATGGTATGTTCACACTCTGTACACTCGATCATAAAATGTCTGTAGACCTAAATAAAATAAAATAATCATAATAATTCATAATATAATATGCAATTCTTTCTATATAAGGTAATATACTTTCATACTCCCTCTGTCCCTAAATGTTTATGTCTAGAAAACCGTGTTTCCCTCACAGACACGCTTCCCGGGCGACACATATAAAGGGACGGAGGGAGTATATTGTTAATCAAATTGTTTACAGTAGCTTGTATTGACTCCACATAGGTATATGTAGCTATAATAATCATCTTTTGCTTTAATTTATAGTTTCTCAAAAGGAACGAAGAAAAGGAATCGTGCGTTCTTCCATTTCGAAGACGAGGAGAAAAACCGAATGGTTCTTGCCTTCTTGGCCATTGCTTGCATCCCAAGAGAAAATGTGTAAAGAGAGGAGTCGACGATGTCTTGCCTTGCAATGTTGCGTTTGGGAGCCAAGAAGTTTCTAGTGCATACGGAGTAATAACTTGCAGGTTGCGCCGGGACGAAAATTCCATCATCGTACAAATGCGGACAGCTGTACTTTGCCCGAAGACTAATATGCATGCATTCCTTGCAAGACTTGTGACTTGTCACTGAAAAGGATACGCAATTTGTAAGTGCGATGACGACGCTACCATCAACTGCATATGGACCCGGACCCCGAAAGCTCCCAACGGGCGACTCGGGGGGCCGCCGCCGACGGCCCGCCGCCGCGCCCCCGCGGCGTGCGGCCCGGGCGGCCTCGCCCACACAACCCTGGCCTCGTCGCGACCGCTCCTCTTCCACCCTCAACCCCCCCCATCTCTCCCCCCCCCCTAACTCCGCCGGCACTCCGGCGAAGCTCGGCAACGGCGGGCAGATCCGGCCCGCTGGCCGAGATCCGGCGTCCTCGCCCGGATACTGCCACGGAACTTCGTCCCCGCTCCGGGCGCCGATTGGGCGCGCCGTGGGTCGCCCCCGGCGGCCCCTCTCCACCGGCGGCTTCTCTCCGGCGGTCTGGGCGGCTGACCGGGCGGGGAGGCCGGCTCCAGGGGCGGATCCGCCTCCCTCCTCCCAGTTCGGCCCTTTTGGTGGGCTTGCTGTTTGGGGGCGCAAGTCGGGCTAGGCGTCCCTCCCGGCTGGCTGCTCGGGGTGGCCGGTGCCGCCTTCCCCGGGCCGGGCACGGCCGTGGCTCTCTATCGTTCCCGGCCGCTCCGGGTTCCCGACTTTGATCCGCCCTGCGGTGGATTTGGTCGGGCTCCTCATGTCCGTGGTGGCGGCATCCATGGGGCTCGTCAGCTTTGGCGGAGGAGCTCTTGCGGGTGGTTTCGGGCCGCGCCAAGGCGGCGCGGGTGGGCGGGCGGCTTGTTCGTGCACTCGGCCAACGTAGTCATGGTGGCGTCGTTGGTTGCTTTGCGCTGTCTTTGGGCCTGCACCACCGTGGTGGTGGGTGGGCGGCGCCGGTCGGTCCTCACCTCGGGAGATGCAAGGGGCGAAAGCCCTTCCCTTTGGGACGATGTTGGACGGGCGCCCTTGGTGTCGTGAGTCCTTCCCGAAGGCAACGCCGGACATCTTTCCATGGATTTTCGGCTCGCGACGACGCGGGGGACGCAGCCGCGCCGCCTGGCCTTCTTGGTGGTGTCGCCCAGGATTTGCAACCGTCTTGTCGTCCGTCGTCTTTGCGTGCCTATTTGTGCCTCATCTTTGCTCTTCATTTGGTATGTCTATTTAGTGTTTGTGGTAGCCGTAGTCATTGTTTGGCGGATGCTTTGCCGGGTCGTTGTTTGGCGGATGCTTTGCAGCCGGTCGTGCTTGGGCGGCCGCTTGGCCGCCGCCGTCGTCGGTGCTTTGCCTCCGAGGTGTTCCTCGCTGCTTGGCGGATGCTTTGCGCTGTGGTGGTTCCGGTGGATGCTTTGCCACCGAGGTCGTGTTTCGGGCGGATGCTTGGCCGCCAAGGAGGTTACGGTGGATGCTTTGCCACCAAGGTCGTTGTCTTCCCCGCAGATGCTTTGTGCCGGCGGTGTTTCTTCTACGGCCCGATCACTACTACAGTTGAGTTATCTTTTTGTATAGGCGCAGTGGAGGGTTCCCCGCCCCTCACTTTTCTTTGCTTTCCGCTTATGTTTAAGGTTATCGTTGGTGTTTCGCCCTTTGTGATGTCTTCACCGGCATCGGGGTTTTGTTGTATTTGGATTTGGTTTTCCTCCTCTTAACGAAATACGGGCGGAACGCCCGATCGCTAAAAAAAAAAAAAAAAAGGATACGCACTGCTCTGAAATGAACGAGGTTTATAATTGTAGTTTCATCGTACTCAGCCACACAGCCTCATCCTCATTTTTCATTGGGCGATCGAGAATGCATTGCGAGACCGGATCAGCATTCAAAGGTAGACGTGTTAGCCGCTCTGACTGTTTATTACTCTGATAAAATAATCATAGCTGCTGAATACGGACTAGTGGTCGAGGGTCTTTTTAGGACTTTGAGCAGAGCAGCCCCATTCGGCTAGCTGGTCCATGGACCATGGTCGTTGCCCTTGCTTGGTCAGTGTAATGTATTTAATATATATATTTTATTTAATGCATGCTTAAGAGAAAGAAACCTAGCTACCAAAACCAAGAAGAAACATTCCATACTATTAGTAGTGTATTTGTGCAGTTAAGATTAAGATGTTGACTATCAACCTGACCAAAATGTTTTCCTACTCCATCTGACCTGAATATAGTGGAAGCAGAAGGGCCCACCCACGAATTTGCATGGAGCGCAATCCGGCTTTTTTTTAAAATTTTACCCTTTTTTAAAACAAATTTCAAATCTATCCCTAGTTTGAAACAATTTACACCGATATCCCTTTTGGTCGCGCCAATCCCGGTGGCGTGATTTTTACACATGTCGCGCCCACCGCATGTGGCGCGCGACCGTGAATCCACGGTGACAGGGTGGCGTTGACCGGTGCTGACGTGGCTGAGCGCAGGGCCCGCCACGTCGCGCCAATGCATGCGGCGCGACGGACGGAGCTGGGATCCTATGAGGCCAGGAACGCATGCAGCCACCGCTTTTAGGCACTAAAGGTGTGTACAGTGCTCACTCCGTACAAAAGCCTGGATGGAATCTTGAAAAAAAATTGCAAGGACAGGAGTACGCGGAGCAGCGATGCAAGGACGAGCCATGTGGCCAATCTGACCAAAGGCTGCCGTGCAGCTGTTATGCATGCGAGTGGATGGACACATGCACGGCCACCAGTCAAGTGAGTGGTGACAGGGTCATGCCATGCCATGCCGGCTACTTTGACAAGCGACGTATCATGAGCAGAGCCACGCTCGCTTCAGAGAAGAAAAAACGACGCAGTATACAGTACGCACCTCACCTGGATGGCTTACGTACGAAAAGACCACCATGCTGTGTAGTACTACCCTCGTTGGTGGTCACAAGTACAGCAGCGAGTAGGAGTCGTCACAGAGAAAATGCACAGTACTAGTAGTAGAGTCAACTCTGTATATTCTCTCAGCGCCTCAACCTCTCCGTAGAATATACGTACTCCGTATAGTAGAGAGGTCGTAGAGCTGTACGGGGCAGTTGGACAGGCCGTCGTACGCAGATGAGCAGATCTTGCTGGGATTGGATTTTGACCCATCGCGTCGCGTGAAAAAAGTGCCCTGCAGTCTGCAATCTGTGAGATGAGCATGAAGCATCAGCATGTCCCAATGGTCCACGACACTGTGTGATGGGATTGCGGTGTTGGATGGACGTGCACAGTTCATCTATTGTAAAAGCTACGCATGGGATCCCAGCTCCGTCCGTCGCGCCGCATGCACCGGCGTGACGTGGCGGGCCCTACGCTTAGCCATGTCAGACCGGTCAACGCCACCTCGCCATCGTGGATGCACCAGTCGCGCCACACGCGCGGTGGCGCGACATGTAATCAAAATCACGCCACCGGATTAGGCGTGACCAAAAGCGATACCCTGGTGTAAATTGTTTCAAACTGCGACGATTTGAAATTTGTTTTAAAAAAAGGCAAAATTTTTAAAAAAATCCGCGCAATCCTCACATTTCCTTTAATTTTGGGATGAGTCTGGTTTAGTGAAAACTGATGGGATATAGATGGATGTCACCAATCAAGCAAGTTTGTTATAATCAAGCTCCATTGCAACTGTAACAGTCGAATCGTAGAACCATCAACCCGGCTATATATCTCAGCTCAGTAGCTGCCTAGCTGGAGCACACAAAATGCTCATACCGAATAAAGCCCAGTGTTCTCGTCAAAAAAACAAAAAGCCCAGTGTGAGACAGCCTGTAGTCACGGGCCTTGAAATAATGGGCCTACCCTCTTGTGGGTTCTGCTACTTCTGCTTGAGATTTTCTGAAAGGCCAAACCCCGAGCTGGCGAGCAGGCCGTGTAAGGTAGCGGCCGCCGACTGGTGTGTAATCAAAACAGAGCATTAGGAATGAGAACAACTCCGGTCCTCGTAGTTTTTTTTCCCCCCCTATTACAAAGTAAAATGACGCAAAGTGCAAACGTTGAACTCTATGAGCACACATATAAAATCTATCCTAGCTATCTCTAAATTGACAAAGTCACTACAGTCGTCTTGTTGTCGACGAAATCGTCGCCTACTATCACTGATTCAGTACAACGCCGCAGCTAAAATACGAGAATAAATAAATCCATAAAATAAAAATAGCATGTTGAGTTGAGTTGGTGTGCTCACATGCTGATAGACATTTTTAATTGATCACTTCTAAGTATATCCTATCTGATCCATCGTCGGCCGGCCGGACCCCATCCCATGCTTGTCGCCGGCCTGTCGCTACTCGATGGCTAGCCAGCGTACATCGTCGCGTCGCGAGACCTCTGCGACGACGACAGAAACATGCGCCGAACCCGTGGACTCCCGGGAGATGTCAAACAACGCTGATGACGCACGCACGCAGCAGCGAAAGGGGACGACGTACGTGCGGTTGGTTTTTGTGCTGTTGCTCTCGTCTCTTGATCTGGATCAGCGCTGTGCATACGTGGACGCATGCATATGCACGCATGAGCACGGTCTCTCTGGATCTATCTGAGCACTTGATCAGCGGCGCTACGTGCGTACACAAGCCTCTGTGATGGAAGTACGTACGTAATTGTGTGCCTGCCGTTGTTTATTAATTACGGCTTCCGTCGAGTTTCTTTCTCTTTCAGGCAGCTGCACTAGAAATTTGACTAGTGAAAGAGTCAAAATCTGTCGCCCGTGCACACATCCAAGTTTTGACCAGATGACTGGCACCCAAAAGCTCTGCTGGACTCTCTTTGGGCTGTGGGCGCCACCAAGCGACCATGTGTTTGTGCACATGTACCAAACATACGAGTATGCATGCAAACGGAAGCGACGAACGTGTGGGGAAAGAGAGGGGTGCTTGGATCGGGGCTTTGGCGACGCATCCAAATCCAAACTGATCACGTACGTAGTACAGCTCAGCCGTCGCAAAGTCCAAGGCTTGCCAACCTTTTGTTCGTTCGGATGCATGTGAGCATAATCGACCCCGGCTCTAATGGACCTCACCTCAACCTCATGCAGCGCCGGGGTCCATCCATTGATCGGACACTACTGTTGCGTCAACTCTTGTCACTGTGCTATTTGGTAGTACGTCTTACTGAAACAAATGGAGTGAGCAGCCACTGCATCAGCGTTTGCGTACGTGTATGAGAAGGGAATGAAGGGATCGAGCTTCGCAAGAAAGATAAGGTTTACGTTGGTTGGATATGATGCCAGATTTATTTGTCATAGCATTGACCTTGGATCCCATGCCGCATCTCATCGCCGGATGTTCAAGATCGAGTGCCCAACACGCATGTGCGAACGAATATGATATGATGGAGCGAAAAGCGAAGCAGATAAAAGGAAAGTAAAGGTGAACCGTCGATCACGAGGTTGGCATGCATGTTCCAATAACCTGTGTTCGTTATCAGCATGCAGGTCGATCGCTCTAGCACCTTCCGTTCCGATCGATGTCGTGCTGACGGATTTCAGCGGGAGTCAACATCTGTCATGCATGCAATGCAACCAGTTCAGACGCCGCCATCGACGTGGAAAATTGGATGAGCTGAGCATGAGCCCGGCCTTTTTGGGTCGTACTGGTGACTGATCCGGCCACTTCATCATGCAGGTCGAGTTGACCCGGGTGGTACGTGCTCAACTCTCCGCTACTGTCGCCGTTATATACGTTGCACCCATTTGCAAGGAAAAGATGAACAAAGCAAAGCTCAATCCGAGCGGTTTCATTGGATATCTTGCTCCCATCCAAGTCGTGTTAGTCGAGTTGTATAAGTTGTTTGAGTGGGCGCTAGTTGTAGCGAGTCGAGTTGTTTTGAGTACCTATGTGTGCATGGGGGAGTAGAAGTCTCCTCCTTATTTGTATGGTTTTTCCTACCCAGGTCAAAAAAAACTGTTCGCACTTGCCTTTTCTCTTTTTTCGTCTAATAGAAATCGCAAAGATTTTTGCCGTCCTTTCTAAAAATCCGAGCAACTGCTGACATCAGTTATAATAGGCCCGTGTACAAGATATAGGTACTCTCCCTCCATCTCCATAGCAGAATCACAATCCTATTTCTTGTTCAAATTTGTTTATTTTACAAATTTTGATTAAAAAAATATCTGTTCAAATTACATATAAATGTAGGACAAAAACTTGTATCAACAGAGTTGTATTTGAATTGTGCCCGAGACAATAGTAATTCTTTAGCAAAATAACAGCATAATCTAAGAGTAGCGTATAAATTAAATATATTTTCAAAACACAATTGTCTTGCATTTCGGGCCAATGGCGAAGCTACGTTGGGGTGCACAGGCACCATGGTAAAATCAAAATATTAGTTAATAGAGAGTAAATTTTACCTCCCGTGCCCTACCTTAGGCTCAGCTAAGCAGATATGTGCACTCGAGTTTTTCAGGCTCCAGCTTCGCCACTGTTTCGGGGCGCTGAGAATCTATGAAATCTGAAGGCATCTTTTTCGAGTCTTTGGGATGCATTATGGTCACACACCGGCCACATGGACGAGTATTTTGGTTGACACTCATTTTATATATATGTACCCGGACCCGAGATCGGAGTTAGGCGCCGTGCATGTTGCAACTTGCAAGTTGCAACTCTAATCAATCATCAAACGCTTATTCGCTTGCTCCAAGGAAGACGAATGATTCATTAGTCCTCCTTGCTTATCGAAGCTAAAAGCAGGATGCTACACACTCAGCCTAATTGCCAATTCTTTCCTGTGTTAATAGCTGGTGTGTTTCTTCGATCGGTCTTCACACACACACGGACACCCATAGAAAATAATAAGTAGAAAACCACTATAGTACGCCCACCGACTGACCGATATGATACATATTCTTCCCAAGTCAGCATTGACACTACCACCTGATCTTCTTAATGCCAGCTAAGCAGCTCATCATTCAGGAACCAAGCTCCTTTTCAGTACACATCATCACATGCATGCATATGCATATATGCACACACACAGAGACAGAGAAACACAAGAATACTTGAGATCAGATCAGAGATCACTGCGACGAATTTTGTCCCACTAGTAGTCTACTAATACATTCATCTACCGCTTGTACATAGGTAGGTGACTGGATTCCGACAAAAATTCAACGGACGTACGTACAAATTCACCGTACAAAACAAACAAGATTCAACAAAGGAGTTGAGTTCACTGATTATCGCTGACATCTCACCAAACATGACACCGTGGACCCACTAACAGTTCCAACTTCAATCAACCAAGCACAGCAACAGCAATAAACACAAGACGCTGGGAGAACAGAACAGCAGCTTCTTCTGATCCTCTCCGTCTTTTCTCTTCCAAGTTCCAAACAAAAAAGTTCCAATAATCCCAAATTTAATACGTACGGGAGGTAGTATATACGCAGCTAGATAGAACAAGACAGTCGCCGGCGGTGGACTGAGAATTCTGGAGTGACTGGAGTGGTCGACGATCCAATCAGTGCGTCGGCGGCGAGGAGGGGTCGGGCGTCGGGATCATGCCGCCGTGGGTGTTGGTGTTGGCCGTGGGGGCCCGTAGTCCATGGTCGTATACGCCATCTCCTCAGGCAGCAGGCGGATGCGCTCGTTGTGGCGCCGCAGCACCTGAACCTTCCGCGCTTCCACCAGCCCTGCGCTCCATCACCCACATGTACAGCGAAATGAATACGACGAGCACGAGACGAGACGAATTGGAAGAGCACCCGCAAGAAGCGCTAGCCTGTCCGGCCGCGTCGAGCGTACCTTGCGAAAAAGGAGAGCGCGAGGAGGGCCGTGAGCAGGAGGAGAACGAGAGGAAACCTCTGCTTGGACATTGCGGTTGGGGCTAGAGATGGAGAGACGGGCTGGGGAAGGGAAGGTGAGACGGTGGGAGCATCGAGGACGGAGAGTGGTGCCGTGGGCTTTAAATGAGGCTTTCGGAGGATTCGAAACTGCCGGGTCGCTTGCGTTGCGTACGCCAGCCGGGTCCCTTCGCCCGCCTAATTTAACGTGCCACACCGCCATCTCTGCGGCTGGAACAGGGGGCCCGCCTGCCCGGTCCCTCGCCTTACAGTGACGCAGGCAGTAAGAGATGTCACGTCACATTTTAAATTGAGTTGGAGAAATAAAATAGGAGAGAGATGAATGGTGGGTTTTTAGCTTACGACTACTCCTTCCGTCCCAAATTAAACGCAGTTTTTGGGTGTTCGTCTTACAAGTTTGACTCGATTTGTAGAAAATCGTCATACAAGATTTAAATCTCTAAATAAATTTGTTAAAAAACTAGATCAAAATATCTTTCCAATGATACTAATTATGTAATATAAATATTAATTCTATTTTAATATATAATTGCCGGTAGTTTTTTTTCTTGGGAAGCCGGGAACTACGTTTATTCAGTGGGCCGGAGGAGTATGTGACCAATAGAAATGCATATAATCTTCTCATCCCCATTACTCTTCCGGTTTAGTTTACTAAAGACTTTTAGGGATTTTTTTAGTCTCAACAATAACAAAATCGTTGTAACCAACCAACCCCTAAAGGATAAGAGCGTGTTTGATTTCTTGGTCCTAGGTGGCTCGGCCAGGTCAGGCCAGCCATGGCCTGGTCCTCTTGGGCAACACCTCTTGTTTGATTCACATGATCCTAATGAGCCAGGTCTGATGAGGATTGTGTTTGATTTGATGTACAGATGAATAGAATGACCTTGTATTTGGAATATGGTGACCTTATCCCTCTCCTTTCTTTTGTTGACATTTCATCGAACACTTTACCGGCATGGTCGGGCACAAGCAGCGCCCCAGCCATGGCCGCGAGGCCTCCTCCTCGTGCCTTGGCCGGGCGGGTGCTCTTCCACTCCGCCTTCTTTGGTGACTCGCGCCATGCCCGCAAGCGGAGCTCGCGCAGCCGTGGCCTACGGTGGAGCTTCGCCGCAATGTCCTCCGGAGTCATTCGGTGGCGTCCTCCAAGACTTTCGCGAGTCACGGCCTTCGTGCTCCGCTCCTAGATGCAAAGGCGCCGACAGAACGAGTACCTCTTCGGGACAACGTGGCGCATGGATCTCATTGGTCGCAGGGATCTCGTGCGTGGCGGAGGTGGCGGCTCGAGTAGGCGCGGTCCCTCGGCGACGACAACGAGCGAGGAGGACGCGCTCACCGGCCGTTGCGATTAGAGAGCGCCCTCCTCGAGGGCCGCGAGCTCGGCGGCGCTAATGAACCTCGTCGCGGGCGGGCGGATGAAGACGAAGAAGCGGTGAGAGTGCGAGCCGGGAGGTGATTCCAACAGCGAAGGACGCCGGCGAGCCCGACCGCAGAAAAAGCGAAACCGATGAGCATCGGACGGGAGCCATGAGAGAGAATGTTTTTATTTTTTTTTTTAGGAACAACCACTTTTATTTATTCATGGTTGGTTACTTGATTACAAACGCCCTCGAGGGGCGCAGCTTGCGACGTGTCCACTTTGTCTCTAAAATAATGAACTTCTAGCTATACAATGTGCATCTACATTCATTCTCCTATTCTCATGCACAAAATTCACCGCTTGAAATTCCTTAGCTCTCTTTTAATTTCAATGACAATCTGTCCATACTTGCCTAGACCAGACCCTTCAAACTTCGATTATGTTATCACAATGCGAAGCCATTGTAATAAATTCAGGTTCAGGTCATGCCGCAAGATCAATTCCTTCTCTCGCAGCCGTCTTCGCAACCGGTGGTCAAGAATCCCCTCCACCACCCGAGTCTGGGCGCCCGGGAATCTGCCACTATGGTCCCTTGCTATCACTGCTAGTGAAGCCCTTCTGGAGTTTTTTTTGAAGGGCAGATCCGAAGTTGATCTTCACCACTCCCGCTTGAGGCGGTGTCCATCTTACTGCTCGGCTTGCCGCACAGCAGTTTGAGACTTTACTTCTTTGAGCTCATGCAACTCGTTGTGTGTGCATCTGGCCCCTCCTGACTTGTGAGTGGGTCTAAAAATATCAAACAAGGGGGCTTACACCCAGGGAGCTTGGCCACCGTTTTTGACCAAACCAAACACGCACTGAAAGTGCCGTCGTGATGTTACGGGGGTCAGCTCGATGCGCGAGCCAAAATGGCACATGCAGTCCGACGGCGTCTCGCGCAGCTGCGCCCGTTCGACACGACGAGACTCCTGGGCGTTGGACTTGGATCGGAATCGAGATTCCGGTGATCCCGTTGTGCGGCCAGCAGGCTAGGCCAAGACGTCATCACGTTCGGGTGGGGCCATGGACTTCCCCTAGAAAAGGATAAAAGTTGCGGCCTGCTAAGCAACCGCACGCTACAGCTACAGGGCCGGCTGGGCCTCTTTCCCTAAAAACAAAACTACAAGTTCTCCATTCAATTTTTCATTCAGAAATAAACCTATAGAACTCTCTCAACATGCAAAACTATTCACATCAACAATCTGACTATAACTTACAATTATAACTAACTAGCACATATAATTACGGTAGTTAACTCTTCATCCACTAACATTCATTTAATTGTCCACATCGATGTGTCAAAAGCCAAAATTAACTTAAGATAATTTAATTTAAGTAACTATAAATATAAATATTCTAATTTCTTTTTTGATTATATAAAATCCTCACAGGAGCACGCTGTGGTATTCCCCTACTACTCTTATAAATCAAAACTCCATTAGCTATTTCTCACATGCAAGCTATCTAACTATAGTATTAAAATCCAATAAGAAAAACTCCACTAGCTATTTATCTCAATATGCAAGCACTACTACCTAAACGATTTTTGGCGGGCGGTCAAAAATCATTTCCCCGTGGCGGTTTTTATAACCGCCACCAACGTCCGTGGCGATCAAAATGCTCGCGATGGTTAATAATAAAAAAAAAAATGAAAAGCCGGATCCAGCCCAAATGGGCCTGCATCCGGGCTCGCCGCTAGGGGTTTCTCGCCGCCGTCGGCGGAGGAGACCGCCCACGCTGAGGAGAGGCGAGGCCCGCCGCGCCCACGTCTCGGGGAGAGGGAGGCCCGCCGCCCGCAAATGGATCCCCGCGCGCCCTTGGGCCAGCCGGATCCCGACCGGCCGGAGGCACTAGACGCCGAATCCCGCCGCCGGAGCCACGCGACGGCCGGATCCCGCCGCCGGAGGCGCCGCGCCGATCCCGCCGGCGGTAGCGCCCGCCGGATCCCGCCGCCGGAAAGCCGGCGGACGGCCGGATCCCGCCGCCGGACGCCGGATCCCGCCGCCCGGAGGGCGCATGACCGGTGGGAGTGAGCGAGGGAGGGGGCCGCCGGCTTGGGAGTGGAAGAGGGAGAGAGGAAGACGGAGGGGGGCAGCCGGCCGCACGCAGAGAGAGAGAGAGGAAGACGGGCCGGGAGGAAGGGGGGTGCTCGGCGCGGAGTGAAGAGGGAGGAGGCCGGTTGGGGGGAGGGGTGAGAGAGTGACCGAAAGTGATGTTGAGTTAGGGTTTGTGGTGCTATATATATGTGAACGTGTTAACGGGCCATTTGGGCTTTTCTAACTATAGTGGGCCGGTGGCGATTAACCGTGGTGGGCTTTTTAAAAACCGCCACGCTAATCCATTTACCGTGGCGGTTATTTTTATAATGCCCGCCACGGTTAATCGATTAACCGTGGCGGTTTTTTTCTCTCGCCGGCCGGAGGGATGCCGAAAGCCACCTATTTTCCGTGGCGGTTTCTCAAATGCCCGCCACGGAAAATAAAATCGAACACCACGTAAAATCAATCCCGTAGTAGTGAAGTTTTCCATCTAAGCAATGCACTATCACATACGGTTAAAATTCACTAGCACATGCAATTGTACTACGTCATCAAGACACATAAGCATTTTATTGTCCATGTCATCATATGTCGATTCCGGCTAGATTGGGCCGAATTGACACGTGTTCTTCGCTCGACGAAGCTTCCGAGATGGCGTACGGGCTCGCGCAGCTTCGCCGACGCGACGACGAGGCGGCCGAGCAACGAGGTGGAAGGGAGGAGCCGTCGGGAGAGGGGGCGGTGGCCGGGCGGGGCCCCCGGCGCTTGCGCGGCGCGGCGCGGGCGGGTCGGGCGTGAAGGAATATGGGATCGCTACGTTAGCCGAAAAACGAAAATTTTTCTACCCATAAACCAAGGATCTATCGCCAGTTATAGATCACGGGGATTACCACTAGACGCGGTGCGCCGGCGTCGACCCTCGGCACGATGTACGCCGCAGCAGTGATTGCCGCAGTGATTTGCGTGATCGTCCGTCACGTCAAAATCCCTCCCGTGCGGTTCGCCCTTGTGCTCCGGATGCAGCACCTCAGGGTATCCCACACACGTCTGAGAGAGGAGCGATGCGCCTCCGACTGCTAGGTCCGGTCGAGATGCAAGAGGCGAGGGCGTGGCGGCGCCCGGCGCAAAGTGGCGTGGCTTGGATTAGGTCACAGCCCGCCGCCCACCTCTCATATATATAGGCGTCGCTAACAGCTCCTCTTGAAACGAGGCCCATTAGTAACCCTAAGCCTCGCCTAATTAGATCAAATCCGGAATTAGGGCCTTCTTCCTTAAGCGCGTGGACCTATGGGCTCACGCACACACATAGACATGGCCCGAGTACACTACTTTCGGCCAATGGTTGACAAATGGCCTCTAGCAAGACGTGCCAACTCCCATGTGTACGCAATGATCATATCGAGACGAACCACCACAAACCATATACTTGTCATTCCCTTGCCACACGATATTTGGTCCACCTCGTGGGTTAACACTTAACCCAAGCACGGCCATGCATTTCTTGATCCAATCAATCGAGTGGTCCAGCTTATATCTCTCTCTCATGGAGAGGGGCAATTCCATCTTGATTGACTATGTCTCACAAAGATGTTTCCCCACAAACCCGAAGACCACCTTTATAGCTACCCAATTATGGAGTAACGTTTGATAGTCCCTAAGTAGGTCGCTTCACATCTTGAGTACATACGACAATCACGAGTCTAAGGACATAACGCATATGATGCATAAAGAGATAATAATAACATCTCATGTCGGGTCAATCCAAAATTTCCCATGTCATACATGTGCCCACACTATTAGTTTGACATCTCCATGTCTATGACTTGTGAAACATAGTCATCAACTATCGTGTGCTGATCTAATATTCATGTGTGTTCTCACATGAACTCCGATCGAGGACAATTATTGAATAACCAAACAAGTAAAAGAGTTTCACAAACAATTCACATAATTGCCGATCAATACAAGTTGTCTTTAATGGATATTCATGAACACATAATATATCATGGATACATATGAAGGAATACAAATCATCTTTATGATTAGCTCTAGGGCATATTTCCAAATTTCCTTGAGAGGGGGCGGGGGCGGCGGCGGTTATGAAGACCGAGAGCGAAAGATATTTTTTTTTTTATTTGATTGCTTATCCCTAGAGATTACATGCCTCTTGCTTATATAGCCCGACTAGTGGGACTTGTAATCTAAGCAATCTCTATAAGGTTTCCTTATACGATCTAATACCTTTTACAAGCATATCCTAACTTATTCTTTC